>JAEHOD010000154.1:0-81570 GCA_016834595.1 Chlamydomonas schloesseri | reverse complement strand
CGTGATCGCCAACAGCTTCACGAGGCGGTGCGCAAGCATCGGGCACAGCTGCTGCACCCCGGCACTGCGAGTGGCGATAACAGCGACAGCAATGGCAGCGACGACGACAGCAGCAGCAGCAGCGGCAGCGACAGCGACAGCGACGGGGACCAGGGTAAGCAGGGCGCGGGCCAGGGTGGGGGCCAGGGTGGGGGCCAGGGTGCGGGCGCTCAGGGGCCGGGCCGGACCCGGAAGGGAGCGGCAGCAGCAGCAGCAGCAGCAGCAGCAGCAGCAGCAGCAGCAGCAGCAGCAGCAGCAGCAGCAGCAGCAGCAGCAGCAGCAGCAGCAGCAGCAGCAGCAGCAGCAGCAGCAGCCAAGACAGACGCAGCAGCGGCGGCAGCTGGCCAGGCCGCCGGGCCGTCACGCCGGCGTCCACGTGAGACCGCGGGGGGCCCGGACGTGGTGGACGTGGAGGAGTTGGGCCGGGCACAGGCGCGCCGGCAGGCAGCAGCAGCAACGGGCGGTGGCAGGCTTTCCCCGCCCCCGCCGTCGGTTCGCACGGAGCTGGATCACCTGCTGCTGCGCTGGCGGAGGCAATCACGCCGATCCACCGGCAGGCGCGGCAGGACCGCAGCCTCGACAAGGCCTTCACGCTGCTCCCCGGCCTGTCAGACCTGGTGGAGGGCGCCCACGGCAAGCTGCTGAACCGCAGCTCTCAGCATACGAGGACAGCCTGAAGAACACGGTGCAGCGCAAGAAGCAGCTCGCCAAGGTGGACATGGCGGTGGCGGCGTCAGCGCGGGATCCGGACGCAGCGCTCTCGCACGCAACGGCGGCTTATCACAACCTGGCGGGGACGCTGGCGGTCGCGGAACGGAAAGGGGAGGTGCCGGGCATGCGCCGGCTCATCGGCGGGCACAAGGCGTTCATGCGGGGTCGGACGGGGCGAAGGACCAGCTGCGGTACCAGGCGGAGCTGAAGGAGCTCGCCCGGGGCGACCGCGACTCCTCCAGCGACTCTGAACCGGAGCGGCGCAGCCGCAAACACCACAAGTCGGACAAGCGGTGCGACGTCCGCAGCAAGCCGCGCCCCAAGCACTCGGAGAAGCGGCGGCCGAAGCACTCAACCGGCTCTGCCCCGCCCCGCATGCGGCGTGGGGGCGGTTCCAACTGAGGGCCCAGTGAAGTTGCCGTGCGGGTTGATAGCACCTAGGTCCCAGCGCGTGTGTCAACACGCCGTATGCCTATAGTCTCATCTTGTTGGACCGCCCCCGTCAGTCCCAATGGTCCCTGTGCGCTCTCAACCCCGCTCCTTTTGCCACTCCCACTCACCAGCTGAGACAACGTGGCCTCCAAAGCGGGGCGGCTCTCATACTGGCGATGGTTGCGGTTGTTGCGGCCCTGCGTGTCCCGAAGGAGCAGGCCTGGGTGAGACTCCGATGGAGTGACGCTCACTAGGCACTGGTCTTTTGAGGTTCACTCAATGGTCACGCAGCACCTGCTATCCGCGCATTACCCCATCATTCCCTAGGTATGGAGTCACCCTGGACCTAAGGTATGGTGTGCCGGCCGTTCGCGGAGTGCCAACAGCTGTCGTCCCGCGTGCCCCGGCCCTGCACTCAGCTGTAACCAGTCGTGGCGCTCAACCCCGACTCACAACCAAACCCATCGCCTGTGCGGTGAGCTGCTGCGTGCCCCGGCCCTGCGTTCAGCTGTAACCAGTCGTGGCGCTCAACCCCGACTCACAACCAAACCGATTACCTGTGCGGTGAGCTGCTGCGTGCCCCGGCCCTGCGTTCAGCTGTAACCAGTCGTGGCGCGCAACCCCGACTCACAACCAAACCCATCGCCTGTGCGGTGAGCTGCAGCGTGCCCCGGCCCTGCACTCAGCTGTAACCAGTCGTGACGCTCAACCCCGACTCACACCCAAACCCATCGCCTGTGCGGTGAGCTGCAGCGTGCCCCGGCCCTGCACTCAGCTGTAACCAGTCGTGACGCTCAACCCCGACTCACACCCAAACCCATCGCCTGTGCGGTGAGCTGCTGCGTGCCCCGGCCCTGCACTCAGCTGTAACCAGTCGTGGTGCTCAACCCCGACTCACAACCAAACCCATCGCCTGTGCGGTGTGCTGCTGCGTGCCCCGGCCCTGCGTTCAGCTGTAACCAGTCGTGGCGCTCAACCCCGACTCACAACCAAACCAATTGCCTGTGCGGTGAGCTGCTGCGTGCCCCGGCCCTGCACTCAGCTGTAACCAGTCGAGGCGCTCAACCCCGACTCACAACCAAACCCATCGCCTGTGCGGTGAGCTGCTGCGTCCTGCACTCAGCTGTAACCAGTCGTGGCGCTCAACCCCGACTCACAACCAAACCAATTGCCTGTGCGGTGAGCTGCTGCGTGCCCCGGCCCTGCACTCAGCTGTAACCAGTCGTGGCGCTCAACCCCGACTCACAACCAAACCAATTGCCTGTGCGGTGAGCTGCTGCGTGCCCCGGCCCTGCGCTCAGCTGTAACCAGTCGTGGCGCTCGACCCCGACTCACACCCAAACCCATCGCCTGTGCGGTGAGCTGCTGCGTGCGTCCCGAAACCTAAACACGCAGGGCACCGCACGCTTTTGCATGGTCGCTTGCCTGACTTCCCGTGCCCCCCTTCGTGCCGGTACGCGTGCGTGGTCCCCGTGACCTAAACACGCAAGGCGCCGCATGCGTTTGCCTGGTCGCTTGCCTGAAGTACCGTGCCCACCTTCGTGCGTGTATGCATGAGTGTCCCCCCGAACCTAAACACGCAAGTCGCCGCATGCATTTGCCTGGTCGCTTGCCTGACTTCCCGTGCCCCAACATTCGTGCCTGTACGGGTGCGTGGTCCCCCCTAACCGAAACACGCAAGGCGCCGCACGCATTTGCCTGGTCGCTTGCCTGACTTCCCGTGCCCCCCATTCGTGCCGGGACGCGTGCGTGGTCCCCCTGACCTAAACATGCAGGGCGCCGCATGCTTTTGCCTGGTCGCTTGCCTGGCTTCCCGTGCCCCCCTTCGTGCCTGTATGCATGCGTGGTCCCCCAGACTTAAACAAGCAAGGCGCCGCACGCTCTTGCCTGGTCGCTTGCCTCTCTTCCCGTGCCCCCCTTCGTGCCTGTATGCATGCGTGGTCCCCCAGACTTAAACAAGCAAGGCGCCGCACGCTCTTGCCTGGACGCTTGCCTTCCTTACCGTGCCCCAACATTCATGCCTGTATGCGTGCATGCGTCCCCAAACCTAATCACGCAGGGCGCCGCACGCTGTTGCCTGGTCGCTTGCCTTCCTTACCGTGCCCCAACATTCGTGCCTGTATGCGTGCATATCCCTCAAACTCTAACACGCAGGGCGCCGCACGCTGTTGCCTGGTCGCTTGCCTTCCTTACCGTGCCCCCCTTCGTGCCTGTATGCATGCATGCGTCCCCAGACTTAAACACGCAAGGCGCCGCATGCATTTGCCTGGTCGCTTGCCTGACTTCCCGTGCCCCAACATTCGTGCCGGTACTCGTGCGTGGTCCCCCCTAACCGAACCACGCAAGGCGCCGCACGCTCTTGCCTGGTCGCTTGCCTGGCTTCCCGTGCCCCAACATTCATGCATGTATGCGTGCATGCGTTCCCTGACCTAAGCAAGCAGGGCGCCGCATGCTTTTGCCTGGTCGCTTGCCTGGCTTCCCGTGCCCGCCTCCGTGCCTATGTGGCTGCATGCGTCTCCAGACCTAAACACGCAAGGCGCCGCACGCTGTTGCCTGGTCGCTTACCTGGCTTCCCGTGCCCCAACATTCATGCATGTATGCGTGCATGCGTTCCCTGACCTAAGCAAGCAGGGCGCCGCATGCTTTTGCCTGGTCGCTTGCCTGGCTTCCCGTGCCCGCCTCCGTGCCTATGTGGCTGCATGCGTCTCCAGACCTAAACACGCAAGGCGCCGCACGCTGTTGCCTGGTCGCTTACCTGGCTTCCCGTGCCCCAACATTCATGCTTGTATGCGTGCATGCGTTCCCTGACCTAAGCAAGCAGGGCGCCGCATGCCTTTGCCTGGTCGCTTGCCTGGCTTCCCGTGCCCGCCTCCGTGCCTATGTGGCTGCATGCGTCTCCAGACCTAAACACGCAAGGCGCCGCACGCTGTTGCCTGGTCGCTTACCTGGCTTCCCGTGCCCCAACATTCATGCTTGTATGCGTGCATGCGTTCCCTGACCTAAGCAAGCAGGGCGCCGCATGCCTTTGCCTGGTCGCTTGCCTGACTTTCCGTGCCCCCCTTCGTGCCGGTACGCGTGCGTGGTCCCCCAGACCTAATCACGCAGGGCGCCGCACGCTGTTGCCTGGTCGCTTGCCTTCCTTACCGTGCCCCAACATTCGTGCCTGTATGCGTGCATATCCCTCAAACTCTAACACGCAGGGCGCCGCACGCTTTTGCCTGGTCGCTTGCCTCTCTTCCCGTGCCCCCCTTCGTGCCTGTATGCATGCATGCGTCCCCAGACCTAAACACGCAGGGCGCCGCACGCTGTTGCCTGGTCGTTTGCCTGTCTTTCCGTGCCCCCCATTCGTGCCTGGACGCGTGCGTGGTCCCCCTGACCTAAACACGCAAGGCGCCGCATGCGTTTGCCTGGTCGCTTGCCTGACTTCCCGTGCCCCCGTTCGTGCCTGTACGCGTGCGTGGTCCCCCAGACCTAAACACGCAAGGCACCGCATGCTGTTGCCTGGTCGCTTGCCTGACTTACCGTGCCCCAACATTCGTGCCTGTATGCGTGCATGCGTCCCCAAACCTAAACACGCAGGGCGCCGCACGCTGTTGCCTGGTCGCTTGCCTGACTTCCCGTGCCCCCCATTCGTGCCGGTACGCGTGCGTGGTCCCCCAGACCTAAACACGCAAGGCGCCGCACGCTGTTGCCTGGTCGCTTGCCTGACTTCCCGTGCCCCCCATTCGTGCCGGTACGCGTGCGTGGTCCCCCTGACCTAAACACGCAAGGCGCCGCATGCGTTTGCCTGGTCGCTTGCCTGACTTCCCGTGCCCCAACATTGGTGCCTGTATGCATGCATGCGTTCCCTGACCTAAACACGCAAGGCGCCGCACGCTGTTGCCTGGTCGCGTGCCTGACTTCCCGTGCCCCAACATTCGTGCCTGTATGCGTGCATGCGTCCCCAGACCTAAACACGCAGGGCGCCGCACGCTGTTGCCTGGTCGCGTGCCTGACTTCCCGTGCCCCAACATTCGTGCCTGTATGCGTGCATGCGTCCCCAGACCTAATCACGCAGGGCGCCGCACGCTGTTGCCTGGTCGCTTGCCTTCCTTACCGTGCCCCAACATTCGTGCCTGTATGCGTGCATATCCCTCAAACTCTAACACGCAGGGCGCCGCACGCTGTTGCCTGGTCGCTTGCCTTCCTTACCGTGCCCCCCTTCGTGCCTGTATGCATGCATGCGTCCCCAGACTTAAACACGCAAGGCGCCGCATGCATTTGCCTGGTCGCTTGCCTGACTTCCCGTGCCCCAACATTCGTGCCGGTACTCGTGCGTGGTCCCCCCTAACCGAACCACGCAAGGCGCCGCACGCTCTTGCCTGGTCGCTTGCCTGGCTTCCCGTGCCCCAACATTCATGCATGTATGCGTGCATGCGTTCCCTGACCTAAGCAAGCAGGGCGCCGCATGCTTTTGCCTGGTCGCTTGCCTGGCTTCCCGTGCCCGCCTCCGTGCCTATGTGGCTGCATGCGTCTCCAGACCTAAACACGCAAGGCGCCGCACGCTGTTGCCTGGTCGCTTACCTGGCTTCCCGTGCCCCAACATTCATGCATGTATGCGTGCATGCGTTCCCTGACCTAAGCAAGCAGGGCGCCGCATGCTTTTGCCTGGTCGCTTGCCTGGCTTCCCGTGCCCGCCTCCGTGCCTATGTGGCTGCATGCGTCTCCAGACCTAAACACGCAAGGCGCCGCACGCTGTTGCCTGGTCGCTTACCTGGCTTCCCGTGCCCCAACATTCATGCTTGTATGCGTGCATGCGTTCCCTGACCTAAGCAAGCAGGGCGCCGCATGCCTTTGCCTGGTCGCTTGCCTGGCTTCCCGTGCCCGCCTCCGTGCCTATGTGGCTGCATGCGTCTCCAGACCTAAACACGCAAGGCGCCGCACGCTGTTGCCTGGTCGCTTACCTGGCTTCCCGTGCCCCAACATTCATGCTTGTATGCGTGCATGCGTTCCCTGACCTAAGCAAGCAGGGCGCCGCATGCCTTTGCCTGGTCGCTTGCCTGACTTTCCGTGCCCCCCTTCGTGCCGGTACGCGTGCGTGGTCCCCCAGACCTAATCACGCAGGGCGCCGCACGCTGTTGCCTGGTCGCTTGCCTTCCTTACCGTGCCCCAACATTCGTGCCTGTATGCGTGCATATCCCTCAAACTCTAACACGCAGGGCGCCGCACGCTTTTGCCTGGTCGCTTGCCTCTCTTCCCGTGCCCCCCTTCGTGCCTGTATGCATGCATGCGTCCCCAGACCTAAACACGCAGGGCGCCGCACGCTGTTGCCTGGTCGTTTGCCTGTCTTTCCGTGCCCCCCATTCGTGCCTGGACGCGTGCGTGGTCCCCCTGACCTAAACACGCAAGGCGCCGCATGCGTTTGCCTGGTCGCTTGCCTGACTTCCCGTGCCCCCGTTCGTGCCTGTACGCGTGCGTGGTCCCCCAGACCTAAACACGCAAGGCACCGCATGCTGTTGCCTGGTCGCTTGCCTGACTTACCGTGCCCCAACATTCGTGCCTGTATGCGTGCATGCGTCCCCAAACCTAAACACGCAGGGCGCCGCACGCTGTTGCCTGGTCGCTTGCCTGACTTCCCGTGCCCCCCATTCGTGCCGGTACGCGTGCGTGGTCCCCCAGACCTAAACACGCAAGGCGCCGCACGCTGTTGCCTGGTCGCTTGCCTGACTTCCCGTGCCCCCCATTCGTGCCGGTACGCGTGCGTGGTCCCCCTGACCTAAACACGCAAGGCGCCGCATGCGTTTGCCTGGTCGCTTGCCTGACTTCCCGTGCCCCAACATTGGTGCCTGTATGCATGCATGCGTTCCCTGACCTAAACACGCAAGGCGCCGCACGCTGTTGCCTGGTCGCGTGCCTGACTTCCCGTGCCCCAACATTCGTGCCTGTATGCGTGCATGCGTCCCCAGACCTAAACACGCAGGGCGCCGCACGCTGTTGCCTGGTCGCTTGCCTGACGTCCCGTGCCCCCCATTCGTGCCGGTACGCGTGCGTGGTCCCCCAGACCTAAACACACAGGGCGCCGCACGCTGTTGCCTGGTCGCTTGCCTGACTTCCCGTGCCCCCCATTCGTGCCGGTACGCGTGCGTGGTCCCCCAGACTTAAACACGCAAGGCGCCGCATGCGTTTGCCTGGTCGCTTGCCTGACTTCCCGTGCCCCAACATTGGTGCCTGTATGCATGCATGCGTTCCCTGACCTAAACACGCAAGGCGCCGCACGCTGTTGCCTGGTCGCGTGCCTGACTTCCCGTGCCCCAACATTCGTGCCTGTATGCGTGCATGCGTCCCCAGACCTAAACACGCAGGGCGCCGCACGCTGTTGCCTGGTCGCTTGCCTGACGTCCCGTGCCCCCCATTCGTGCCGGTACGCGTGCGTGGTCCCCCAGACCTAAACACGCAAGGCGCCGCACGCTGTTGCCTGGTCGCTTGCCTGACTTCCCGTGCCCCCCATTCGTGCCGGTACGCGTGCGTGGTCCCCCAGACCTAAACACACAGGGCGCCGCACGCTGTTGCCTGGTCGCTTGCCTGACTTCCCGTGCCCCCCATTCGTGCCGGTACGCGTGCGTGGTCCCCCAGACTTAAACACGCAAGGCGCCGCATGCGTTTGCCTGGTCGCTTGCCTGACTTCCCGTGCCCCAACATTGGTGCCTGTATGCATGCATGCGTTCCCTGACCTAAACACGCAGGGCGCCGCACGCTGTTGCCTGGTCGCTTGCCTGACTTCCCGTGCCCCCCATTCGTGCCGGTACGCGTGCGTGGTCCCCCAGACCTAAACACGCAGGGCGCCGCACGCTGTTGCCTGGTCGCTTGCCTCTCTTCCCGTGCCCCCCTTCGTGCCTGTATGCGTGCATGCGTCCCCAGACCAAACCACGCAGGGCGCCGCACGCTGTTGCCTGGTCGCTTGCCTGACGTCCCGTGCCCCAACATTCGTGCCTGTATGAATGCGTGGTCCCCCAGACCTAAACACACAGGGCGCCGCACGCTGTTGCCTGGTCGCTTGCCTGACTTCCCGTGCCCCCCATTCGTGCCGGTACGCGTGCGTGGTCCCCCAGACTTAAACACGCAAGGCGCCGCACGCTGTTGCCTGGTCGCGTGCCTGACTTCCCGTGCCCCAACATTCGTGCCTGTATGCGTGCATGCGTCCCCAGACCTAAACACGCAGGGCGCCGCACGCTGTTGCCTGGTCGCTTGCCTGACGTCCCGTGCCCCCCATTCGTGCCGGTACGCGTGCGTGGTCCCCCAGACCTAAACACGCAAGGCGCCGCACGCTGTTGCCTGGTCGCTTGCCTGACTTCCCGTGCCCCCCATTCGTGCCGGTACGCGTGCGTGGTCCCCCAGACCTAAACACACAGGGCGCCGCACGCTGTTGCCTGGTCGCTTGCCTGACTTCCCGTGCCCCCCATTCGTGCCGGTACGCGTGCGTGGTCCCCCAGACATAAACACGCAGGGCGCCGCATGCGTTTGCCTGGTCGCTTGCCTGACTTCCCGTGCCCCAACATTGGTGCCTGTATGCATGCATGCGTTCCCTGACCTAAACACGCAAGGCGCCGCATGCTTTTGCCTGGTCGCTTGCCTGGCTTCCCGTGCCCGCCTTCGTGCCTGTATGCATGCGTGGTCCCCCTGACCTAAACATGCAAGGCGCCGCATGCTTTTGCCTGGTCGCTTGCCTGGCTTCCCGTGCCCCCCTTCGTGCCTGTATGCATGCGTGGTCCCCCAGACTTAAACAAGCAAGGCGCCGCACGCTCTTGCCTGGTCGCTTGCCTCTCTTCCCGTGCCCCCCTTCGTGCCTGTATGCATGCGTGGTCCCCCAGACTTAAACAAGCAAGGCGCCGCACGCTCTTGCCTGGACGTTTGCCTTCCCTACCGTGCCCCAACATTCATGCCTGTATGCGTGCATGCGTCCCCAAACCTAATCACGCAAGGCGCCGCACGCTCTTGCCATGGACGTTTGCCTTCCTTACCGTGCCCCAACATTCATGCCTGTATGCGTGCATGCGTCCCCAAACCTAATCACGCAGGGCGCCGCACGCTGTTGCCTGGTCGCTTGCCTGACTTCCCGTGCCCCAACATTCGTGCCTGTATGCGTGCATATCCCTCAAACTCTAACACGCAAGGCGCCGCATGCGTTTGCCTGGTCGCTTGCCTGACTTCCCGTGCCCCCGTTCGTGCCTGTATGCATGCATGCGTCCCCAGACCTAAACACGCAGGGCGCCGCACGCTGCTGCCTGGTCGCTTGCCTGACTTCCCGTGCCCCACATTCGTGCCGGTACGCTTGCGTGGTCCCCCTGACCTAAACACGCAAGGCGCCGCATGCGGTTGCCTGGTCGCTTGCCTGACGTACCGTGCCCCCCTTCGTGCGTGTATGCATGAGTGTCCCCCCTAACCGAAACACGCAAGGCGCCGCACGCTCTTGCCTGGTCGCTTGCCTTACTTACCGTGCCCCAACATTCGTGCCTGTATGCGTGCATGCGTCCCCAGACCTGAACACACAGGGCGCCGCACGCTGCTGCCTGGTCGCTTGCCTGACTTCCCGTGCCCCCCTTCGTGCCGGTACGCGTGCGTGGTCCCCCAGACCTAAACACACAGGGCGCCGCACGCTCTTGCCTGGTCGCTTGCCTGACTTCCCGTGCCCCAACATTCGTGCCTGTATGCGTGCATGCGTCCCCAAACCTAATCACGCAAGGCGCCGCACGCTGTTGCCTGGTCGCTGGCCTGGCTTCCCGTGCCCCCCTTCGTGCCTGTATGCGTGCAAGCGTCCCCAGACCTAAACACGCAAGGCGCCGCACGCTCTTGCCTGGTCGCTTGCCTGCCTTCCCGTGCCCCCCATTCGTGCCTGGACGCGTGCGTGGTCCCCCAGACTTAAACACGCAAGGCGCCGCATGCTTTTGCCTGGTCGCTTGCCTGGCTTCCCGTGCCCCCCTTCGTGCCTGTATGCATGCGTGGTCCCCCTGACCTAAACATGCAAGGCGCCGCATGCTTTTGCCTGGTCGCCTGCCTGGCTTCCCGTGCCCCCCTTCGAGCCTGTATGCAGGCGTGGTCCCCCAGACTTAAACAAGCAAGGCGCCGCACGCTCTTGCCTGGACGCTTGCCTTCCTTACCGTGCCCCAACATTGGTGCCTGTATGCGTGCATGCGTCCCCAAACCTAATCACGCAGGGCGCCGCATGCTGTTGCCTGGTCGCTTGCCTTACTTACCGTGCCCCAACATTCGTGCCTGTATGCGTGCATGCGTCCCCAGACCAAACCACGCAGGGCGCCGCACGCTGTTGCCTGGTCGCTTGCCTGACGTCCCGTGCCCCCCATTCGTGCCTGTATGAATGCGTGGTCCCCCAGACCTAAACACACAGGGCGCCGCACGCTGTTGCCTGGTCGCTTGCCTGACTTCCCGTGCCCCCCATTCGTGCCGGTACGCGTGCGTGGTCCCCCAGACTTAAACACGCAGGGCGCCGCACGCTGTTGCCTGGTCGCTTGCCTGACTTCCCGTGCCCCCCTTCGTGCCTGTATGCGTGCATGCGTCCCCAGACCTAAACACGCAGGGCGCCGCACGCTGTTGCCTGGTCGCTTGCCTGACGTCCCGTGCCCCCCATTCGTGCCTGTATGCGTGCGTGGTCCCCCAGACCTAAACACGCAAGGCGCCGCACGCTGTTGCCTGGTCGCTTGCCTGACTTCCCGTGCCCCCCATTCGTGCCGGTACGCGTGCGTGGTCCCCCAGACCTAAACACACAGGGCGCCGCACGCTGTTGCCTGGTCGCTTGCCTGACTTCCCGTGCCCCCCATTCGTGCCGGTACGCGTGCGTGGTCCCCCAGACTTAAACACGCAAGGCGCCGCATGCGTTTGCCTGGTCGCTTGCCTGACTTCCCGTGCCCCAACATTGGTGCCTGTATGCATGCATGCGTTCCCTGACCTAAACACGCAAGGCGCCGCATGCTTTTGCCTGGTCGCTTGCCTGGCTTCCCGTGCCCGCCTTCGTGCCTGTATGCATGCGTGGTCCCCCTGACCTAAACATGCAAGGCGCCGCATGCTTTTGCCTGGTCGCTTGCCTGGCTTCCCGTGCCCCCCTTCGTGCCTGTATGCATGCGTGGTCCCCCAGACTTAAACAAGCAAGGCGCCGCACGCTCTTGCCTGGTCGCTTGCCTCTCTTCCCGTGCCCCCCTTCGTGCCTGTATGCATGCGTGGTCCCCCAGACTTAAACAAGCAAGGCGCCGCACGCTCTTGCCTGGACGTTTGCCTTCCTTACCGTGCCCCAACATTCATGCCTGTATGCGTGCATGCGTCCCCAAACCTAATCACGCAAGGCGCCGCACGCTCTTGCCTGGACGTTTGCCTTCCTTACCGTGCCCCAACATTCATGCCTGTATGCGTGCATGCGTCCCCAGACCAAACCACGCAGGGCGCCGCACGCTGTTGCCTGGTCGCTTGCCTGACGTCCCGTGCCCCCCATTCGTGCCTGTATGCGTGCGTGGTCCCCCAGACCTAAACACGCAGGGCGCCGCACGCTGTTGCCTGGTCGCTTGCCTGCCTTCCCGTGCCCCCCATTCGTGCCTGGACGCGTGCGTGGTCCCCCAGACTTAAACACGCAAGGCGCCGCATGCTTTTGCCTGGTCGCTTGCCTGGCTTCCCGTGCCCCCCTTCGTGCCTGTATGCATGCGTGGTCCCCCTGACCTAAACATGCAAGGCGCCGCATGCTTTTGCCTGGTCGCCTGCCTGACTTCCCGTGCCCCCCTTCGAGCCTGTATGCAGGCGTGGTCCCCCAGACTTAAACAAGCAAGGCGCCGCACGCTCTTGCCTGGACGCTTGCCTTCCTTACCGTGCCCCAACATTGGTGCCTGTATGCGTGCATGCGTCCCCAAACCTAATCACGCAGGGCGCCGCATGCTGTTGCCTGGTCGCTTGCCTTACTTACCGTGCCCCAACATTCGTGCCTGTATGCGTGCATGCGTCCCCAGACCAAACCACGCAGGGCGCCGCACGCTGTTGCCTGGTCGCTTGCCTGACGTCCCGTGCCCCAACATTCGTGCCTGTATGAATGCGTGGTCCCCCAGACCTAAACACACAGGGCGCCGCACGCTGTTGCCTGGTCGCTTGCCTGACTTCCCGTGCCCCCCATTCGTGCCGGTACGCGTGCGTGGTCCCCCAGACTTAAACACGCAGGGCGCCGCACGCTGTTGCCTGGTCGCTTGCCTGACTTCCCGTGCCCCCCTTCGTGCCTGTATGCGTGCATGCGTCCCCAGACCTAAACACGCAGGGCGCCGCACGCTGTTGCCTGGTCGCTTGCCTGACGTCCCGTGCCCCCCATTCGTGCCTGTATGCGTGCGTGGTCCCCCAGACCTGAACACGCAAGGCGCCGCACGCTGTTGCCTGGTCGCTTGCCTGACTTCCCGTGCCCCCCATTCGTGCCGGTACGCGTGCGTGGTCCCCCAGACCTAAACACACAGGGCGCCGCACGCTGTTGCCTGGTCGCTTGCCTGACTTCCCGTGCCCCCCATTCGTGCCGGTACGCGTGCGTGGTCCCCCAGACTTAAACACGCAAGGCGCCGCATGCGTTTGCCTGGTCGCTTGCCTGACTTCCCGTGCCCCAACATTGGTGCCTGTATGCATGCATGCGTTCCCTGACCTAAACACGCAAGGCGCCGCATGCTTTTGCCTGGTCGCTTGCCTGGCTTCCCGTGCCCGCCTTCGTGCCTGTACGCGTGCGTGGTCCCCCAGACTTAAACACGCAAGGCGCCGCATGCGTTTGCCTGGTCGCTTGCCTGACTTCCCGTGCCCCAACATTGGTGCCTGTATGCATGCATGCGTTCCCTGACCTAAACACGCAAGGCGCCGCATGCTTTTGCCTGGTCGCTTGCCTGGCTTCCCGTGCCCGCCTTCGTGCCTGTATGCATGCGTGGTCCCCCTGACCTAAACACGCAGGGCGCCGCACGCTGTTGCCTGGTCGCTTGCCTGACGTCCCGTGCCCCCCATTCGTGCCTGTATGCGTGCGTGGTCCCCCAGACCTAAACACGCAAGGCGCCGCATGCTTTTGCCTGGTCGCTTGCCTGGCTTCCCGTGCCCCCCTTCGTGCCTGTATGCATGCGTGGTCCCCCAGACTTAAACAAGCAAGGCGCCGCACGCTCTTGCCTGGTCGCTTGCCTCTCTTCCCGTGCCCCCCTTCGTGCCTGTATGCATGCGTGGTCCCCCAGACTTAAACAAGCAAGGCGCCGCACGCTCTTGCCTGGACGTTTGCCTTCCTTACCGTGCCCCAACATTCATGCCTGTATGCGTGCATGCGTCCCCAAACCTAATCACGCAAGGCGCCGCACGCTCTTGCCTGGACGTTTGCCTTCCTTACCGTGCCCCAACATTCATGCCTGTATGCGTGCATGCGTCCCCAAACCTAATCACGCAGGGCGCCGCACGCTGTTGCCTGGTCGCTTGCCTTCCTTACCGTGCCCCAACATTCGTGCCTGTATGCGTGCATATCCCTCAAACTCTAACACGCAAGGCGCCGCATGCGTTTGCCTGGTCGCTTGCCTGACTTCCCGTGCCCCCGTTCGTGCCTGTATGCATGCATGCGTCCCCAGACCTAAACACGCAGGGCGCCGCACGCTGCTGCCTGGTCGCTTGCCTGACTTCCCGTGCCCCACATTCGTGCCGGTACGCTTGCGTGGTCCCCCTGACCTAAACACGCAAGGCGCCGCATGCGGTTGCCTGGTCGCTTGCCTGACGTACCGTGCCCCCCTTCGTGCGTGTATGCATGAGTGTCCCCCCTAACCGAAACACGCAAGGCGCCGCACGCTCTTGCCTGGTCGCTTGCCTTACTTACCGTGCCCCAACATTCGTGCCTGTATGCGTGCATGTGTCCCCAGACCTGAACACACAGGGCGCCGCACGCTGCTGCCTGGTCGCTTGCCTGACTTCCCGTGCCCCCCTTCGTGCCGGTACGCGTGCGTGGTCCCCCAGACCTAAACACACAGGGCGCCGCACGCTCTTGCCTGGTCGCTTGCCTGACTTCCCGTGCCCCAACATTCGTGCCTGTATGCGTGCATGCGTCCCCAAACCTAATCACGCAAGGCGCCGCACGCTGTTGCCTGGTCGCTGGCCTGGCTTCCCGTGCCCCCCTTCGTGCCTGTATGCGTGCAAGCGTCCCCAGACCTAAACACGCAAGGCGCCGCACGCTCTTGCCTGGTCGCTTGCCTGCCTTCCCGTGCCCCCCATTCGTGCCTGGACGCGTGCGTGGTCCCCCAGACTTAAACACGCAAGGCGCCGCATGCTTTTGCCTGGTCGCTTGCCTGGCTTCCCGTGCCCCCCTTCGTGCCTGTATGCATGCGTGGTCCCCCTGACCTAAACATGCAAGGCGCCGCATGCTTTTGCCTGGTCGCCTGCCTGGCTTCCCGTGCCCCCCTTCGAGCCTGTATGCAGGCGTGGTCCCCCAGACTTAAACAAGCAAGGCGCCGCACGCTCTTGCCTGGACGCTTGCCTTCCTTACCGTGCCCCAACATTGGTGCCTGTATGCGTGCATGCGTCCCCAAACCTAATCACGCAGGGCGCCGCATGCTGTTGCCTGGTCGCTTGCCTTCCTTACCGTGCCCCAACATTCGTGCCTGTATGCGTGTATATCCCTCAAACTCTAACACGCAGGGCGCCGCACGCTGTTGCCTGGTCGCTTGCCTTCCTTACCGTGCCCCAACATTGGTGCCTGTATGCGTGCATGCGTCCCCAAACCTAATCACGCAAGGCGCCGCACGCTGTTGCCTGATCGCTTGCCTGACTTCCCGTGCCCCCCATTCGTGCCGGTACGCGTGCGTGGTCCCCCAGACTTAAACACGCAAGGCGCCGCATGCGTTTGCCTGGTCGCTTGCCTGACTTCCCGTGCCCCAACATTGGTGCCTGTATGCATGCATGCGTCCCCAGACCTAAACACGCAAGGCGCCGCACGCTGTTGCCTGGTCGCGTGCCTGACTTCCCGTGCCCCAACATTCGTGCCTGTATGCGTGCATGCGTCCCCAGACCTAAACACGCAGGGCGCCGCACGCTGTTGCCTGGTCGCTTGCCTGACGTCCCGTGCCCCCCATTCGTGCCGGTACGCGTGCGTGGTCCCCCAGACCTAAACACACAGGGCGCCGCACGCTGTTGCCTGGTCGCTTGCCTGACTTCCCGTGCCCCCCATTCGTGCCGGTACGCGTGCGTGGTCCCCCAGACTTAAACACGCAAGGCGCCGCATGCGTTTGCCTGGTCGCTTGCCTGACTTCCCGTGCCCCAACATTGGTGCCTGTATGCATGCATGCGTTCCCTGACCTAAACACGCAAGGCGCCGCACGCTGTTGCCTGGTCGCGTGCCTGACTTCCCGTGCCCCAACATTCGTGCCTGTATGCGTGCATGCGTCCCCAGACCTAAACACGCAGGGCGCCGCACGCTGTTGCCTGGTCGCTTGCCTGACGTCCCGTGCCCCCCATTCGTGCCGGTACGCGTGCGTGGTCCCCCAGACCTAAACACGCAAGGCGCCGCACGCTATTGCCTGGTCGCTTGCCTGACTTCCCGTGCCCCCCATTCGTGCCGGTACGCGTGCGTGGTCCCCCAGACTTAAACACGCAAGGCGCCGCATGCGTTTGCCTGGTCGCTTGCCTGACTTCCCGTGCCCCAACATTGGTGCCTGTATGCATGCATGCGTTCCCTGACCTAAACACGCAAGGCGCCGCACGCTGTTGCCTGGTCGCTTGCCTGACTTCCCGTGCCCCAACATTCGTGCCTGTATGCGTGCATGCGTCCCCAGACCTAAACACACAGGGCGCCGCACGCTGTTGCCTGGTCGCTTGCCTGACGTCCCGTGCCCCCCATTCGTGCCGGTACGCGTGCGTAGTCCCCCAGACCTAAACACGCAGGGCGCCGCACGCTGTTGCCTGGTCGCTTGCCTGACTTCCCGTGCCCCCCATTCGTGCCGGTACGCGTGCGTGGTCCCCCAGACTTAAACACGCAAGGCGCCGCATGCGTTTGCCTGGTCGCTTGCCTGACTTCCCGTGCCCCAACATTGGTGCCTGTATGCATGCATGCGTTCCCTGACCTAAACACGCAGGGCGCCGCACGCTGTTGCCTGGTCGCTTGCCTGACTTCCCGTGCCCCCCATTCGTGCCGGTACGCGTGCGTGGTCCCCCAGACTTAAACACGCAGGGCGCCGCACGCTGTTGCCTGGTCGCTTCCCTGACTTCCCGTGCCCCCCTTCGTGCCTGTATGCGTGCATGCGTCCCCAGACCAAACCACGCAGGGCGCCGCACGCTGTTGCCTGGTCGCTTGCCTGACGTCCCGTGCCCCAACATTCGTGCCTGTATGAATGCGTGGTCCCCCAGACCTAAACACACAGGGCGCCGCACGCTGTTGCCTGGTCGCTTGCCTGACTTCCCGTGCCCCCCATTCGTGCCGGTACGCGTGCGTGGTCCCCCAGACTTAAACACGCAAGGCGCCGCATGCGTTTGCCTGGTCGCTTGCCTGACTTCCCGTGCCCCAACATTGGTGCCTGTATGCATGCATGCGTTCCCTGACCTAAACACGCAAGGCGCCGCACGCTGTTGCCTGGTCGCTTGCCTGACTTCCCGTGCCCCAACATTCGTGCCTGTATGCGTGCATGCGTCCCCAGACCTAAACACGCAGGGCGCCGCACGCTGTTGCCTGGTCGCTTGCCTGACGTCCCGTGCCCCCCATTCGTGCCGGTACGCGTGCGTAGTCCCCCAGACCTAAACACACAGGGCGCCGCACGCTGTTGCCTGGTCGCTTGCCTGACTTCCCGTGCCCCCCATTCGTGCCGGTACGCGTGCGTGGTCCCCCAGACTTAAACACGCAAGGCGCCGCATGCGTTTGCCTGGTCGCTTGCCTGACTTCCCGTGCCCCAACATTGGTGCCTGTATGCATGCATGCGTTCCCTGACCTAAACACGCAGGGCGCCGCACGCTTTTGCCTGGTCGCTTGCCTGACTTCCCGTGCCCCCCATTCGTGCCGGTACGCGTGCGTGGTCCCCCAGACTTAAACACGCAGGGCGCCGCACGCTGTTGCCTGGTCGCTTGCCTGACTTCCCGTGCCCCCCTTCGTGCCTGTATGCGTGCATGCGTCCCCAGACCAAACCACACAGGGCGCCGCACGCTGTTGCCTGGTCGCTTGCCTGACGTCCCGTGCCCCAACATTCGTGCCTGTATGAATGCGTGGTCCCCCAGACCTAAACACACAGGGCGCCGCACGCTGTTGCCTGGTCGCTTGCCTGACTTCCCGTGCCCCCCATTCGTGCCGGTACGCGTGCGTGGTCCCCCAGACTTAAACACGCAGGGCGCCGCACGCTGTTGCCTGGTCGCTTGCCTGACTTCCCGTGCCCCCCTTCGTGCCTGTATGCGTGCATGCGTCCCCAGACCTAAACACGCAGGGCGCCGCACGCTGTTGCCTGGTCGCTTGCCTGACGTCCCGTGCCCCCCATTCGTGCCTGTATGCGTGCGTGGTCCCCCAGACCTAAACACGCAAGGCGCCGCACGCTGTTGCCTGGTCGCTTGCCTGACTTCCCGTGCCCCCCATTCGTGCCTGTATGCGTGTATATCCCTCAAACTCTAACACGCAGGGCGCCGCACGCTGTTGCCTGGTCGCTGTCCTCGCTTCCCGTGCCCGCCTTCGTGCCTGTATGCGTGCATGCGTCCCCCAGACTTAAACACGCAAGGCGCCGCATGCGTTTGCCTGGTCGCTTGCCTGACTTCCCGTGCCCCAACATTGGTGCTTGTAAGCATGCATGCGTTCCCTGACCTAAACACGCAAGGCGCCGCATGCTTTTGCCTGGTCGCTTGCCTCTCTTCCCGTGCCCGCCTTCGTGCCTGTATGCATGCGTGGTCCCCCTGACCTAAACATGCAAGGCGCCGCATGCTTTTGCCTGGTCGCTTGCCTGGCTTCCCGTGCCCCCCTTCGTGCCTGTATGCATGCGTGGTCCCCCAGACTTAAACAAGCAAGGCGCCGCACGCTCTTGCCTGGTCGCTTGCCTCTCTTCCCGTGCCCCCCTTCGTGCCTGTATGCATGCGTGGTCCCCCAGACTTAAACAAGCAAGGCGCCGCACGCTCTTGCCTGGACGTTTGCCTTCCTTACCGTGCCCCAACATTCATGCCTGTATGCGTGCATGCGTCCCCAAACCTAATCACGCAAGGCGCCGCACGCTCTTGCCTGGACGTTTGCCTTCCTTACCGTGCCCCAACATTCATGCCTGTATGCGTGCATGCGTCCCCAAACCTAATCACGCAGGGCGCCGCACGCTGTTGCCTGGTCGCTTGCCTTCCTTACCGTGCCCCAACATTCGTGCCTGTATGCGTGCGTATCCCTCAAACTCTAACACGCAAGGCGCCGCATGCGTTTGCCTGGTCGCTTGCCTGACTTCCCGTGCCCCCGTTCGTGCCTGTATGCATGCATGCGTCCCCAGACCTAAACACGCAGGGCGCCGCACGCTGCTGCCTGGTCGCTTGCCTGACTTCCCGTGCCCCACATTCGTGCCGGTACGCTTGCGTGGTCCCCCAGACCTAAACACGCAAGGCGCCGCATGCGGTTGCCTGGTCGCTTGCCTGACGTACCGTGCCCCCCTTCGTGCGTGTATGCATGAGTGTCCCCCCTAACCGAAACACGCAAGGCGCCGCACGCTCTTGCCTGGTCGCTTGCCTTACTTACCGTGCCCCAACATTCGTGCCTGTATGCGTGCATGCGTCCCCAGACCTGAACACACAGGGCGCCGCACGCTGCTGCCTGGTCGCTTGCCTGACTTCCCGTGCCCCCCTTCGTGCCGGTACGCGTGCGTGGTCCCCCAGACCTAAACACACAGGGCGCCGCATGCGGTTGCCTGGTCGCTTGCCTGACTTCCCGTGCCCCAACATTCGTGCCTGTATGCGTGCATGCGTCCCCAAACCTAATCACGCAAGGCGCCGCACGCTGTTGCCTGGTCGCTGGCCTGGCTTCCCGTGCCCCCCTTCGTGCCTGTATGCGTGCAAGCGTCCCCAGACCTAAACACGCAAGGCGCCGCACGCTCTTGCCTGGTCGCTTGCCTGCCTTCCCGTGCCCCCCATTCGTGCCTGGACGCGTGCGTGGTCCCCCAGACTTAAACACGCAAGGCGCCGCATGCTTTTGCCTGGTCGCTTGCCTGGCTTCCCGTGCCCCCCTTCGTGCCTGTATGCATGCGTGGTCCCCCTGACCTAAACATGCAAGGCGCCGCATGCTTTTGCCTGGTCGCCTGCCTGACTTCCCGTGCCCCCCTTCGAGCCTGTATGCAGGCGTGGTCCCCCAGACTTAAACAAGCAAGGCGCCGCACGCTCTTGCCTGGACGCTTGCCTTCCTTACCGTGCCCCAACATGGGTGCCTGTATGCGTGCATGCGTCCCCAAACCTAATCACGCAGGGCGCCGCATGCTGTTGCCTGGTCGCTTGCCTTCCTTACCGTGCCCCAACATTCGTGCCTGTATGCGTGTATATCCCTCAAACTCTAACACGCAGGGCGCCGCACGCTGTTGCCTGGTCGCTGTCCTCGCTTCCCGTGCCCGCCTTCGTGCCTGTATGCGTGCATGCGTCCCCCAGACTTAAACACGCAAGGCGCCGCATGCGTTTGCCTGGTCGCTTGCCTGACTTCCCGTGCCCCAACATTGGTGCTTGTAAGCATGCATGCGTTCCCTGACCTAAACACGCAAGGCGCCGCATGCTTTTGCCTGATCGCTTGCCTCTCTTCCCGTGCCCTCCTTATTGGCTGTATGCGTGCATGCGTCCCCAGACCTAAACACGCAAGGCGCCGCATGCATTTGCCTGGTCGCTTGCCTCTCTTCCCGTGCCCCCCTTCGTGCCGGTACGCGTGCGTGGTCCCCCAGACTTAAACAAGCAAGGCGCCGCACGCTCTTGCCTGGTCGCTTGCCTCTCTTCCCGTGCCCCCCTTCGTGCCTGTATGCATGCATGCGTCCCCAGACCTAAACACGCAGGGCGCCGCACGCTGCTGCCTGGTCGCTTGCCTGACTTCCCGTGCCCCACATTCGTGCCGGTACGCTTGCGTGGTCCCCCTGACCTAAACACGCAAGGCGCCGCATGCGGTTGCCTGGTCGCTTGCCTGACGTACCGTGCCCCCCTTCGTGCGTGTATGCATGAGTGTCCCCCCTAACCGAAACACGCAGGGCGCCGCACGCTCTTGCCTGGTCGCTTGCCTTACTTACCGTGCCCCAACATTCGTGCCTGTATGCGTGCATGCGTCCCCAGACCTGAACACACAGGGCGCCGCACGCTGCTGCCTGGTCGCTTGCCTGACTTCCCGTGCCCCCCTTCGTGCCGGTACGCGTGCGTGGTCCCCCAGACCTAAACACACAGGGCGCCGCACGCTCTTGCCTGGTCGCTTGCCTGACTTCCCGTGCCCCAACATTCGTGCCTGTATGCGTGCATGCGTCCCCAAACCTAATCACGCAAGGCGCCGCACGCTGTTGCCTGGTCGCTGGCCTGGCTTCCCGTGCCCCCCTTCGTGCCTGTATGCGTGCAAGCGTCCCCAGACCTAAACACGCAAGGCGCCGCACGCTCTTGCCTGGTCGCTTGCCTGCCTTCCCGTGCCCCCCATTCGTGCCTGGACGCGTGCGTGGTCCCCCAGACTTAAACACGCAAGGCGCCGCATGCTTTTGCCTGGTCGCTTGCCTGGCTTCCCGTGCCCCCCTTCGTGCCTGTATGCATGCGTGGTCCCCCTGACCTAAACATGCAAGGCGCCGCATGCTTTTGCCTGGTCGCCTGCCTGGCTTCCCGTGCCCCCCTTCGAGCCTGTATGCAGGCGTGGTCCCCCAGACTTAAACAAGCAAGGCGCCGCACGCTCTTGCCTGGACGCTTGCCTTCCTTACCGTGCCCCAACATGGGTGCCTGTATGCGTGCATGCGTCCCCAAACCTAATCACGCAGGGCGCCGCATGCTGTTGCCTGGTCGCTTGCCTTCCTTACCGTGCCCCAACATTCGTGCCTGTATGCGTGTATATCCCTCAAACTCTAACACGCAGGGCGCCGCACGCTGTTGCCTGGTCGCTGTCCTCGCTTCCCGTGCCCGCCTTCGTGCCTGTATGCGTGCATGCGTCCCCCAGACTTAAACACGCAAGGCGCCGCATGCGTTTGCCTGGTCGCTTGCCTGACTTCCCGTGCCCCAACATTGGTGCTTGTAAGCATGCATGCGTTCCCTGACCTAAACACGCAAGGCGCCGCATGCTTTTGCCTGATCGCTTGCCTCTCTTCCCGTGCCCTCCTTATTGGCTGTATGCGTGCATGCGTCCCCAGACCTAAACACGCAAGGCGCCGCATGCATTTGCCTGGTCGCTTGCCTCTCTTCCCGTGCCCCCCTTCGTGCCGGTACGCGTGCGTGGTCCCCCAGACTTAAACAAGCAAGGCGCCGCACGCTCTTGCCTGGTCGCTTGCCTCTCTTCCCGTGCCCCCCTTCGTGCCTGTATGCATGCATGCGTCCCCAGACCTAAACACGCAGGGCGCCGCACGCTGCTGCCTGGTCGCTTGCCTGACTTCCCGTGCCCCAACATTCATGCCTGTATGCGTGCATGCGTCCCCAAACCTAATCACGCAGGGCGCCGCACGCTGTTGCCTGGTCGCTTGCCTTCCTTACCGTGCCCCAACATTCGTGCCTGTATGCGTGCATGCGTCCCCAAACCTAATCACGCAGGGCGCCGCACGCTGTTGCCTGGTCGCTTGCCTTCCTTACCGTGCCCCAACATTCGTGCCTGTATGCGTGCATATCCCTCAAACTCAAACACGCATGGCGCCGCATGCGTTTGCCTGGTCGCTTGCCTGACTTCCCGTGCCCCCGTTCGTGCCTGTATGCATGCATGCGTCCCCAGACCTAAACACGCAGGGCGCCGCACGCTGCTGCCTGGTCGCTTGCCTGACTTCCCGTGCCCCACATTCGTGCCGGTACGCTTGCGTGGCCCCCCTGACCTAAACACGCAAGGCGCCGCATGCGGTTGCCTGGTCGCTTGCCTGACTTCCCGTGCCCCCCTTCGTGCGTGTATGCATGAGTGTCCCCCCGAACCGAAACACGCAAGGCGCCGCACGCTCTTGCCTGGTCGCTTGCCTTACTTACCGTGCCCCAACATTCGTGCCTGTATGCGTGCATGCGTCCCCAGACCTGAACACACAGGGCGCCGCACGCTGCTGCCTGGTCGCTTGCCTGACTTCCCGTGCCCCCCTTCGTGCCGGTACGCGTGCGTGGTCCCCCAGACCTAAACACACAGGGCGCCGCACGCTTTTGCCTGGTCGCTTGCCTGACTTCCCGTGCCCCCCTTCGTGCCTGTATGCATGCGTGGTCTCCCAGACCTAAACACGCAAGGCGCCGCACGCTCTTGCCTGGTCGCTTGCCTGACTTCCCGTGCCCCAACATTCGTGCCTGTATGCGTGAATGCGTCCCCAAACCTAATCACGCAAGGCGCCGCACGCTGTTGCCTGGTCGCTGGCCTGGCTTCCCGTGCCCCCCTTCGTGCCTGTATGCGTGCAAGCGTCCCCAGACCTAAACACGCAAGGCGCCGCACGCTCTTGCCTGGTCTCTTGCCTGACTTCCCGTGCCCCCCTTCGTGCCTGGACGCGTGCGTGGTCCCCCAGACTTAAACACGCAAGGCGCCGCATGCTTTTGCCTGGTCGCTTGCCTGGCTTCCCGTGCCCCCCTTCGTGCCTGTATGCATGCGTGGTCCCCCTGACCTAAACATGCAAGGCGCCGCATGCTTTTGCCTGGTCGCCTGCCTGGCTTCCCGTGCCCCCCTTCGAGCCTGTATGCAGGCGTGGTCCCCCAGACTTAAACAAGCAAGGCGCCGCACGCTCTTGCCTGGACGCTTGCCTTCCTTACCGTGCCCCAACATTGGTGCCTGTATGCGTGCATGCGTCCCCAAACCTAATCACGCAGGGCGCCGCATGCTGTTGCCTGGTCGCTTGCCTTCCTTACCGTGCCCCAACATTCGTGCCTGTATGCGTGTATATCCCTCAAACTCTAACACGCAGGGCGCCGCACGCTGTTGCCTGGTCGCTGTCCTCGCTTCCCGTGCCCGCCTTCGTGCCTGTATGCGTGCATGCGTCCCCCAGACTTAAACACGCAAGGCGCCGCATGCGTTTGCCTGGTCGCTTGCCTGACTTCCCGTGCCCCAACATTGGTGCTTGTAAGCATGCATGCGTTCCCTGACCTAAACACGCAAGGCGCCGCATGCTTTTGCCTGATCGCTTGCCTCTCTTCCCGTGCCCTCCTTATTGGCTGTATGCGTGCATGCGTCCCCAGACCTAAACACGCAAGGCGCCGCATGCATTTGCCTGGTCGCTTGCCTCTCTTCCCGTGCCCCCCTTCGTGCCGGTACGCGTGCGTGGTCCCCCAGACTTAAACAAGCAAGGCGCCGCACGCTCTTGCCTGGTCGCTTGCCTCTCTTCCCGTGCCCCCCTTCGTGCCTGTATGCATGCGTGGTCCGTAGACTTAAACAAGCAAGGCGCCGCACGCTCTTGCCTGGACGCATGCCTTTCTTACCGTGCCCCAACATTCATGCCTGTATGCGTGCATGCGTCCCCAAACCTAATCACGCAGGGCGCCGCACGCTTTTGCCTGGTCGCTTGCCTTCCTTACCGTGCCCCAACATTCGTGCCTGTATGCGTGCATGCGTCCCCAAACCTAATCACGCAGGGCGCCGCACGCTGTTGCCTGGTCGCTTGCCTTCCTTACCGTGCCCCAACATTCGTGCCTGTATGCGTGCATATCCCTCAAACTCTAACACGCAAGGCGCCGCATGCGTTTGCCTGGTCGCTTGCCTGACTTCCCGTGCCCCCGTTCGTGCCTGTATGCATGCATGCGTCCCCAGACCTAAACACGCAGGGCGCCGCACGCTGCTGCCTGGTCGCTTGCCTGACTTCCCGTGCCCCACATTCGTGCCGGTACGCTTGCGTGGTCCCCCTGACCTAAACACGCAAGGCGCCGCATGCGGTTGCCTGGTCGCTTGCCTGACGTACCGTGCCCCCCTTCGTGCGTGTATGCATGAGTGTCCCCCCTAACCGAAACACGCAAGGCGCCGCACGCTATTGCCTGGTCGCTTGCCTTACTTACCGTGCCCCAACATTCGTGCCTGTATGCGTGCATGCGTCCCCAGACCTGAACACACAGGGCGCCGCACGCTGCTGCCTGGTCGCTTGCCTGACTTCCCGTGCCCCCCTTCGTGCCGGTACGCGTGCGTGGTCCCCCAGACCTAAACACACAGGGCGCCGCACGCTTTTGCCTGGTCGCTTGCCTGACTTCCCGTGCCCCCCTTCGTGCCTGTATGCATGCGTGGTCTCCCAGACCTAAACACGCAAGGCGCCGCACGCTCTTGCCTGGTCGCTTGCCTGACTTCCCGTGCCCCAACATTCGTGCCTGTATGCGTGCATGCGTCCCCAAACCTAATCACGCAAGGCGCCGCACGCATTTGCCTGGTCGCTTGCCTGGCTTCCCGTGCCCCCCTTCGTGCCTGTATGCGTGCAAGCGTCCCCAGACCTAAACACGCAAGGCGCCGCACGCTCTTGCCTGGTCGCTTGCCTGCCTTCCCGTGCCCCCCATTCGTGCCTGGACGCGTGCGTGGTCCCCCAGACTTAAACACGCAAGGCGCCGCATGCTTTTGCCTGGTCGCTTGCCTGGCTTCCCGTGCCCCCCTTCGTGCCTGTATGCATGCGTGGTCCCCCTGACCTAAACATGCAAGGCGCCGCATGCTTTTGCCTGGTCGCCTGCCTGGCTTCCCGTGCCCCCCTTCGAGCCTGTATGCAGGCGTGGTCCCCCAGACTTAAACAAGCAAGGCGCCGCACGCTCTTGCCTGGACGCTTGCCTTCCTTACCGTGCCCCAACATTGGTGCCTGTATGCGTGCATGCGTCCCCAAACCTAATCACGCAGGGCGCCGCATGCGGTTGCCTGGTCGCTTGCCTTCCTTACCGTGCCCCAACATTCGTGCCTGTATGCGTGTATATCCCTCAAACTCTAACACGCAGGGCGCCGCACGCTGTTGCCTGGTCGCTGTCCTCGCTTCCCGTGCCCGCCTTCGTGCCTGTATGCGTGCATGCGTCCCCCAGACTTAAACACGCAAGGCGCCGCACGCTTTTGCCTGATCGCTTGCCTCTCTTCCCGTGCCCTCCTTATTGGCTGTATGCGTGCATGCGTCCCCAGACCTAAACACGCAGGGCGCCGCACGCTTTTGCCTGGTCGCTTGCCTGACTTCCCGTGCCCCCCTTCGTGCCGGTACGCGTGCGTGGTCCCCCAGACCTAAACACGCAGGGCGCCGCACGCTCTTGCCTGGTCGCTTGCCTTACTTACCGTGCCCCAACATTCGTGCCTGTATGCGTGCATGCGTCCCCAGACCTGAACACGCAAGGCGCCGCATGCGTTTGCCTGGTCGCTTGCCTGACTTCCCGTGCCCCCCTTCGTGCCGGTACGCGTGCGTGGTCCCCCAGACCTAAACACACAGGGCGCCGCACGCTTTTGCCTGGTCGCTTGCCTTCCTTACCGTGCCCCAACATTCGTGCCTGTATGCATGCGTGGTCTCCCAGACCTAAACACGCAAGGCGCCGCACGCTCTTGCCTGGTCGCTTGCCTGACTTCCCGTGCCCCAACATTCGTGCCTGTATGCGTGCATGCGCCCCCAGACCTAAACACGCAGGGCGCCGCACGCTGCTGCCTGGTCGCTTGCCTGACTTCCCGTGCCCCACATTCGTGCCGGTACGCTTGCGTGGTCCCCCTGACCTAAACACGCAAGGCGCCGCATGCGGTTGCCTGGTCGCTTGCCTGACGTACCGTGCCCCCCTTCGTGCGTGTATGCATGAGTGTCCCCCCTAACCGAAACACGCAAGGCGCCGCACGCTCTTGCCTGGTCGCTTGCCTTACTTACCGTGCCCCAACATTCGTGCCTGTATGCGTGCATGCGTCCCCAGACCTGAAAACACAGGGCGCCGCACGCTGCTGCCTGGTCGCTTGCCTGACTTCCCGTGCCCCCCTTCGTGCCGGTACGCGTGCGTGGTCCCCCAGACCTAAACACACAGGGCGCCGCACGCTTTTGCCTGGTCGCTTGCCTTCCTTACCGTGCCCCAACATTCGTGCCTGTATGCATGCGTGGTCTCCCAGACCTAAACACGCAAGGCGCCGCACGCTCTTGCCTGGTCGCTTGCCTGACTTCCCGTGCCCCAACATTCGTGCCTGTATGCGTGCATGCGTCCCCAAACCTAATCACGCAAGGCGCCGCACGCTGTTGCCTGGTCGCTTGCCTGACGTCCCGTGCCCCTCATTCGTGGCGGTACGCGTGCGTGGTCCCCCTGACCTAAACACGCAAGGCGCCGCATGCGTTTGCCTGGTCGCTTGCCTGACGTACCGTGCCCCCCTTCGTGCGTGTATGCATGAGTGTCCCCCCGAACCTAAACACGCAAGACGCCGCACGCATTTGCCTGGTCGCTTGCCTGGCTTCCCGTGCCCCCCTTCGTGCCTGTGTGCGTGCATGCGTCTCCAGACCTAAACACGCAAGGCGCCGCACGCTCTTGCCTGGTCGCTTGCCTGGCTTCCCGTGCCCGCCTTCGTGCCTATGTGCGTGCATGCGTCTCCAGACCTAAACACACAAGGCGCCGCATGCGTTTGCCTGGTCGCTTACCTGGCTTCCCGTGCCCCAACATTCATGCATGTATGTGTGCATGCGTCCCCAAACCAAATCACGCAGGGCGCCGCACGCTTTTGCCTGGTCGCTTGCCTGACTTCCCGTGCCCCAACATTCGTGCCTGTATGCGTGCATATCCCTCAAACTCTAACACGCAGGGCGCCGCATGCTGTTGCCTGGTCGCTGGCCTGGCTTCCCGTGCCCCCCTTCGTGCCTGTATGCGTGCATGCGTCCCCAGACCTAAACACGCAGGGCGCCGCACGCTCTTGCCTGGTCGCTTGCCTCTCTTCCCGTGCCCCCCTTCGTGCCTGTATGCATGCATGCGTCCCCAGACCTAAACACGCAGGGCGCCGCACGCTGTTGCCTGGTCGCTCGCCTTCCTTACCGTGCCCCAACATTCGTGCCTGTATGCGTGCATATCCCTCAAACTCTAACACGCAGGGCGCCGCACGCTTTTGCCTGGTCGCTTGCCTCTCTTCCCGTGCCCCCCTTCGTGCCTGTATGCATGCATGCGTCCCCAGACCTAAACACGCAGGGCGCCGCACGCTGTTGCCTGGTCGCTTGCCTCTCTTCCCGTGCCCCCCTTCGTGCCTGTATGCATGCATGCGTCCCCAAACCTAATCACGCAGGGCGCCGCACGCTGTTGCCTGGTCGCTTGCCTGACGTCCCGTGCCCCTCATTCGTGGCGGTACGCGTGCGTGGTCCCCCTGACCTAAACACGCAAGGCGCCGCATGCGTTTGCCTGGTCGCTTGCCTGACGTACCGTGCCCCCCTTCGTGCGTGTATGCATGAGTGTCCCCCTGAACCTAAACACGCAAGACGCCGCACGCATTTGCCTGGTCGCTTGCCTGGCTTCCCGTGCCCCCCTTCGTGCCTGTGTGCGTGCATGCGTCTCCAGACCTAAACACGCAAGGCGCCGCACGCTCTTGCCTGGTCGCTTACCTGGCTTCCCGTGCCCGCCTTCGTGCCTATGTGCGTGCATGCGTCTCCAGACCTAAACACACAAGGCGCCGCATGCGTTTGCCTGGTCGCTTACCTGGCTTCCCGTGCCCCAACATTCATGCATGTATGTGTGCATGCGTCCCCAAACCAAATCACGCAGGGCGCCGCACGCTGTTGCCTGGTCGCTTGCCTGACTTCCCGTGCCCCCCTTCGTGCCGGTATGCGTGCGTGGTTCCCCAGACCTAAACACGCAGGGCGCCGCACGCTGTTGCCTGGTCGCTTGCCTTCCTTACCGTGCCCCAACATTCGTGCCTGTATGCGTGCATATCCCTCAAACTCTAACACGCAGGGCGCCGCACGCTTTTGCCTGGTCGCTTGCCTCTCTTCCCGTGCCCCCCTTCGTGCCTGTATGCATGCATGCGTCCCCAGACCTAAACACGCAGGGCGCCGCACGCTCTTGCCTGGTCGCTTGCCTCTCTTCCCGTGCCCCCCTTCGTGCCTGTATGCATGCATGCGTCCCCAGACCTAAACACGCAGAGCGCCGCACGCTCTTGCCTGGTCGCTTGCCTCTGTTCCCGTGCCCCCCTTCGTGCCGGTACGCTTGCGTGGTCCCCCAGACTTAAACACGCAAGGCGCCGCATGCGTTTGCCTGGTCGCTTGCCTTACTTACCGTGCCCCAACATTGGTGCCTGTATGCGTGCATGCGTCCCCAAACCTAATCACGCAGGGCGCCGCACGCTGTTGCCTGGTCGCTTGCCTTCCTTACCGTGCCCCAACATTCGTGCCTGTATGCGTGCATATCCCTCAAACTCTAACACGCAGGGCGCCGCACGCTGTTGCCTGGTCGCTTGCCTCTCTTCCCGTGCCCCCCTTCGTGCCTGTATGCATGCATGCGTCCCCAAACCTAATCACGCAGGGCGCCGCACGCTGTTGCCTGGTCGCTTGCCTGACGTCCCGTGCCCCTCATTCGTGGCGGTACGCGTGCGTGGTCCCCCTGACCTAAACACGCAAGGCGCCGCATGCGTTTGCCTGGTCGCTTGCCTGACGTACCGTGCCCCCCTTCGTGCGTGTATGCATGAGTGTCCCCCTGAACCTAAACACGCAAGACGCCGCACGCATTTGCCTGGTCGCTTGCCTGGCTTCCCGTGCCCCCCTTCGTGCCTGTGTGCGTGCATGCGTCTCCAGACCTAAACACGCAAGGCGCCGCACGCTCTTGCCTGGTCGCTTGCCTGGCTTCCCGTGCCCGCCTTCGTGCCTATGTGCGTGCATGCGTCTCCAGACCTAAACACACAAGGCGCCGCATGCGTTTGCCTGGTCGCTTACCTGGCTTCCCGTGCCCCAACATTCATGCATGTATGTGTGCATGCGTCCCCAAACCAAATCACGCAGGGCGCCGCACGCTGTTGCCTGGTCGCTTGCCTGACTTCCCGTGCCCCCCTTCGTGCCGGTATGCGTGCGTGGTCCCCCAGACCTAAACACGCAGGGCGCCGCACGCTGTTGCCTGGTCGCTTGCCTTCCTTACCGTGCCCCAACATTCGTGCCTGTATGCGTGCATGCGTCCCCCAGACTTAAACAAGCAAGGCGCCGCACGCTCTTGCCTGGTCGCTTGCCTCTCTTCCCGTGCCCCCCTTCGTGCCTGTATGCATGCGTGGTCCGTAGACTTAAACAAGCAAGGCGCCGCACGCTCTTGCCTGGACGCATGCCTTTCTTACCGTGCCCCAACATTCATGCCTGTATGCGTGCATGCGTCCCCAAACCTAATCACGCAGGGCGCCGCACGCTGTTGCCTGGTCGCTTGCCTTCCTTACCGTGCCCCAACATTCGTGCCTGTATGCGTGCATGCGTCCCCAAACCTAATCACGCAGGGCGCCGCACGCTCTTGCCTGGTCGCTTGCCTCTGTTCCCGTGCCCCCCTTCGTGCCGGTACGCTTGCGTGGTCCCCCAGACTTAAACACGCAAGGCGCCGCATGCGTTTGCCTGGTCGCTTGCCTGACTTCCCGTGCCCCAACATTGGTGCCTGTATGCGTGCATGCGTCCCCAAACCTAATCACGCAGGGCGCCGCACGCTGTTGCCTGGTCGCTTGCCTTCCTTACCGTGCCCCAACATTCGTGCCTGTATGCGTGCATATCCCTCAAACTCTAACACGCAGGGCGCCGCATGCTGTTGCCTGGTCGCTGGCCTGGCTTCCCGTGCCCCCCTTCGTGCCTGTATGCGTGCATGCGTCCCCAGACCTAAACACGCAGGGCGCCGCACGCTGTTGCCTGGTCGCGTGCCTGACGTCCCTTGCCCCTCATTCGTGGCGGTACGCGTGCGTGGTCCCCCTGACCTAAACACGCAAGGCGCCGCATGCGTTTGCCTGGTTGCTTGCCTTACTTACCGTGCCCCCCTTCGTGCGTGTATGCATGAGTGTCCCCCCGAACCTAAACACGCAAGACGCCGCACGCATTTGCCTGGTCGCTTGCCTGGCTTCCCGTGCCCCCCTTCGTGCCTGTGTGCGTGCATGCGTCTCCAGACCTAAACACGCAAGGCGCCGCACGCTCTTGCCTGGTCGCTTACCTGGCTTCCCGTGCCCGCCTTCGTGCCTATGTGCGTGCATGCGTCTCCAGACCTAAACACGCAAGGCGCCGCATGCGTTTGCCTGGTCGCTTACCTGGCTTCCCGTGCCCCAACATTCATGCATGTATGTGTGCATGCGTCCCCAAACCAAATCACGCAGGGCGCCGCACGCTGTTGCCTGGTCGCTTGCCTGACTTCCCGTGCCCCCCTTCGTGCCGGTATGCGTGCGTGGTCCCCCAGACCTAAACACGCAGGGCGCCGCACGCTGTTGCCTGGTCGCTTGCCTTCCTTACCGTGCCCCAACATTCGTGCCTGTATGCGTGCATATCCCTCAAACTCTAACACGCAGGGCGCCGCACGCTTTTGCCTGGTCGCTTGCCTCTCTTCCCGTGCCCCCCTTCGTGCCTGTATGCATGCATGCGTCCCCAGACCTAAACACGCAGGGCGCCGCACGCTCTTGCCTGGTCGCTTGCCTCTCTTCCCGTGCCCCCCTTCGTGCCTGTATGCATGCATGCGTCCCCAAACCTAATCACGCAGGGCGCCGCACGCTGTTGCCTGGTCGCTTGCCTTCCTTACCGTGCCCCAACATTCGTGCCTGTATGCGTGCATATCCCTCAAACTCTAACACGCAGGGCGCCGCATGCTGTTGCCTGGTCGCTGGCCTGGCTTCCCGTGCCCCCCTTCGTGCCTGTATGCGTGCATGCGTCCCCAGACCTAAACACGCAGGGCGCCGCACGCTGTTGCCTGGTCGCGTGCCTGACGTCCCTTGCCCCTCATTCGTGGCGGTACGCGTGCGTGGTCCCCCTGACCTAAACACGCAAGGCGCCGCATGCGTTTGCCTGGTCGCTTGCCTTACTTACCGTGCCCCCCTTCGTGCGTGTATGCATGAGTGTCCCCCCGAACCTAAACACGCAAGACGCCGCACGCATTTGCCTGGTCGCTTGCCTGGCTTCCCGTGCCCCCCTTCGTGCCTGTGTGCGTGCATGCGTCTTCAGACCTAAACACGCAAGGCGCCGCACGCTCTTGCCTGGTCGCTTACCTGGCTTCCCGTGCCCGCCTTCGTGCCTATGTGCGTGCATGCGTCTCCAGACCTAAACACGCAAGGCGCCGCATGCGTTTGCCTGGTCGCTTACCTGGCTTCCCGTGCCCCAACATTCATGCATGTATGTGTGCATGCGTCCCCAAACCAAATCACGCAGGGCGCCGCACGCTGTTGCCTGGTCGCTTGCCTGACTTCCCGTGCCCCCCTTCGTGCCGGTATGCGTGCGTGGTCCCCCAGACCTAAACACGCAGGGCGCCGCACGCTGTTGCCTGGTCGCTTGCCTTCCTTACCGTGCCCCAACATTCGTGCCTGTATGCGTGCATATCCCTCAAACTCTAACACGCAGGGCGCCGCACGCTTTTGCCTGGTCGCTTGCCTCTCTTCCCGTGCCCCCCTTCGTGCCTGTATGCATGCATGCGTCCCCAGACCTAAACACGCAGGGCGCCGCACGCTCTTGCCTGGTCGCTTGCCTCTCTTCCCGTGCCCCCCTTCGTGCCTGTATGCATGCATGCGTCCCCAGACCTAAACACGCAGGGCGCCGCACGCTCTTGCCTGGTCGCTTGCCTCTCTTCCCGTGCCCCCCTTCGTGCCGGTACGCTTGCGTGGTCCCCCAGACCTAAACACGCAAGGCGCCGCACGCTCTTGCCTGGTCGCTTGCCTCTCTTCCCGTGCCCCCCTTCGTGCCTGTATGCATGCATGCGTCCCCAGACCTAAACACGCAGGGCGCCGCACGCTGTTGCCTGGTCGCTTGCCTTACTTACCGTGCCCCAACATTCGTGCCTGTATGCGTGCATGCGTCCCCAGACCTGAACACACAGGGCGCCGCACGCTGCTGCCTGGTCGCTTGCCTGACTTCCCGTGCCCCAACATTGGTGCCTGTATGCGTGCATGCGTCCCCAAACCTAATCACGCAGGGCGCCGCACGCTGTTGCCTGGTCGCTTGCCTTCCTTACCGTGCCCCAACATTCGTGCCTGTATGCGTGCATATCCCTCAAACTCTAACACGCAGGGCGCCGCATGCTGTTGCCTGGTCGCTGGCCTGGCTTCCCGTGCCCCCCTTCGTGCCTGTATGCGTGCATGCGTCCCCAGACCTAAACACGCAGGGCGCCGCACGCTGTTGCCTGGTCGCGTGCCTGACGTCCCTTGCCCCTCATTCGTGGCGGTACGCGTGCGTGGTCCCCCTGACCTAAACACGCAAGGCGCCGCATGCGTTTGCCTGGTCGCTTGCCTTACTTACCGTGCCCCCCTTCGTGCGTGTATGCATGAGTGTCCCCCCGAACCTAAACACGCAAGGCGCCGCATGCTTTTGCCTGGTCGCTTGCCTGGCTTCCCGTGCCCCCCTTCGTGCCTGTGTGCGTGCATGCGTCTCCAGACCTAAACACGCAAGGCGCCGCACGCTCTTGCCTGGTCGCTTACCTGGCTTCCCGTGCCCGCCTTCGTGCCTATGTGCGTGCATGCGTCTCCAGACCTAAACACGCAAGGCGCCGCATGCGTTTGCCTGGTCGCTTACCTGGCTTCCCGTGCCCCAACATTCATGCATGTATGTGTGCATGCGTCCCCAAACCAAATCACGCAGGGCGCCGCACGCTGTTGCCTGGTCGCTGGCCTGGCTTCCCGTGCCCCCCTTCGTGCCGGTATGCGTGCATGCGTCCCCAGACCTAAACACGCAGGGCGCCGCACGCTGTTGCCTGGTCGCGTGCCTGACGTCCCTTGCCCCTCATTCGTGGCGGTACGCGTGCGTGGTCCCCCTGACCTAAACACGCAAGGCGCCGCATGCGTTTGCCTGGTCGCTTGCCTTACTTACCGTGCCCCCCTTCGTGCGTGTATGCATGAGTGTCCCCCCGAACCTAAACACGCAAGGCGCCGCATGCTTTTGCCTGGTCGCTTGCCTGGCTTCCCGTGCCCCCCTTCGTGCCTGTGTGCGTGCATGCGTCTCCAGACCTAAACACGCAAGGCGCCGCACGCTCTTGCCTGGTCGCTTACCTGGCTTCCCGTGCCCGCCTTCGTGCCTATGTGCGTGCATGCGTCTCCAGACCTAAACACGCAAGGCGCCGCACGCTCTTGCCTGGACGCTTGCCTGACTTCCCGTGCCCCAACATTGGTGCCTGTATGCGTGCATGCGTCCCCAAACCTAATCACGCAGGGCGCCGCACGCGTTTGCCTGGTCGCTTGCCTTCCTTACCGTGCCCCAACATTCGTGCCTGTATGCGTGCATATCCCTCAAACTCTAACACGCAGGGCGCCGCACGCTTTTGCCTGGTCGCTTGCCTCTCTTCCCGTGCCCCCCTTCGTGCCTGTATGCATGCATGCGTCCCCAGACCTAAACACGCAGGGCGCCGCACGCTCTTGCCTGGTCGCTTGCCTCTCTTCCCGTGCCCCCCTTCGTGCCTGTATGCATGCATGCGTCCCCAGACCTAAACACGCAGGGCGCCGCACGCTCTTGCCTGGTCGCTTGCCTCTCTTCCCGTGCCCCCCTTCGTGCCGGTACGCTTGCGTGGTCCCCCAGACCTAAACACACAGGGCGCCGCACGCTTTTGCCTGGTCGCTTGCCTCTCTTCCCGTGCCCCCCTTCGTGCCTGTATGCATGCATGCGTCCCCAGACCTAAACACGCAGGGCGCCGCACGCTCTTGCCTGGTCGCTTGCCTTCCTTACCGTGCCCCAACATTCGTGCCTGTATGCGTGCATGCGTCCCCAGACCTGAACACACAGGGCGCCGCACGCTGCTGCCTGGTCGCTTGCCTGACTTCCCGTGCCCCCCTTCGTGCCGGTACTCGTGCGTGGTCCCCCAGACCTAAACACACAGGGCGCCGCACGCTTTTGCCTGGTCGCTTGCCTTCCTTACCGTGCCCCAACATTCGTGCCTGTATGCATGCGTGGTCTCCCAGACCTAAACACGCAAGGCGCCGCACGCTCTTGCCTGGTCGCTTGCCTGACTTCCCGTGCCCCAACATTCGTGCCTGTATGCGTGCATGCGTCCCCAAACCTAATCACGCAAGGCGCCGCACGCTGTTGCCTGGTCGCTGGCCTGGCTTCCCGTACCCCCCTTCGTGCCTGTATGCGTGCAAGCGTCCCCAGACCTAAACACGCAAGGCGCCGCACGCTCTTGCCTGGTCGCTTACCTGGCTTCCCGTGCCCCCAATTCGTGCCTGGACGCGTGCGTGGTCCCCCAGACCTAAACACGCAAGGCGCCGCATGCTTTTGCCTGGTCGCTTGCCTGGCTTCCCGTGCCCCCCTTCGTGCCTGTATGCATGCGTGGTCCCCCTGACCTAAACATGCAAGGCGCCGCATGCTTTTGCCTGGTCGCTTGCCTGGCTTCCCGTGCCCCCCTTCGAGCCTGTATGCATGCGTGGTCCCCCAGACTTAAACAAGCAAGGCGCCGCACGCTCTTGCCTGGACGCTTGCCTGACTTCCCGTGCCCCAACATTGGTGCCTGTATGCGTGCATGCGTCCCCAAACCTAATCACGCAGGGCGCCGCATGCTGTTGCCTGGTCGCTTGCCTTCCTTACCGTGCCCCAACATTCGTGCCTGTATGCGTGCATGCGTCCCCCAGACTTAAACACGCAAGGCGCCGCATGCGTTTGCCTGGTCGCTTGCCTGACTTCCCGTGCCCCAACATTGGTGCCTGTAAGCATGCATGCGTTCCCTGACCTAAACACGCAAGGCGCCGCATGCTTTTGCCTGATCGCTTGCCTCTCTTCCCGTGCCCCCCTTATTGGCTGTATGCGTGCATGCGTCCCCAGACCTAATGATCTGGCCTATTGAGTGTGCTGCTTCTCGGTCTGGAAATGGTGTGAAGAGGCTGGGGACGAGGTCCATGCGGAGGGAGGGTATGGACCGGAGGGAGTTGGAGTGGGCCGGGATTCGTGGCATGCACTGGATGTTGGGAAGTCGCGGTCAACTCTCAGTAATTGCTCTGTGAATATGTTAAAGAAAGGGTGGGAAGAGGTAGTGGACCTCGTGGGGAGTGGGCCGGGGTTCCTGGCATGCGCATGCTCGCTCGGGATGTTGGCTGGGAAGTCGCGATCAACACTCAGTAATCGCTCTTTGAAAATGTTAAAGAAAGGTTGGGAAGAGGTCGTGGACCTCGTGGGGAGTGGGCCGGGGCTCCTGCTGGCATGCGCATGCTCGCTCGGGATGTTGGGTGGGAAGTCGCGGTCAATTTTCAGTAACCGCTCTGTGAAAATTTTACTGTCCTTGAAAACCCACAATGCTATTGGATAGCGCTTGAGTACTAAAGTTGATAGCAAAACCCAGGTCGGCCGAAAGGCCGCTCCACGCAAAATTGCTCGCGATTGTAGTCTTTGCAGCAAATGAATTTGTCGCAGACTCGACTATGCGCGAAACCAGCGTGACTTTTGGCGCCTGTGCAACGCGGCCTTTCGATTGCACTTGCTCGGCGCTCGCGAAACGCGCTATTCAGAAAGTACGCATGATTGACCCAGGGTCGGTCAAGTTGTCCATCTTGTCTATACATACGCCTCTAGGGCTTCACCCCTAGCCTCCGAGCCTTGGCTCGTGAGGGGGCTCGACTGACATTTCTGTTTCGTCGACTTTGGCGTGTTATGCAAACTTTTTGTAGCTCGATACGAGCTCTCTGACTGCTAGGAATGCCGATTTAGGCGCCGACGGGCGCTCAGCGCCACCCAAGACCTCGAAGTTCCATGGCGGCTGGTCCGCGGCTCCCGCGGCCGGCCGGGCGGGTTCTTCCTTGTTGCTGCTGTTGAGGCGCTTGTGTGTGCAGGTTGCTGGCGGCTCTCGTAGCCGTCTGTGGCCGGGCGCAAGCCTCGATGGACAACTCGCTGTCGGCATGGCGCTCCACTGAGGATGCTCGACAGCCTTCTTTCCAGCCGGTGCCAGACTGCCGTTAAAAGCCTGGCGAGGAGGCGCAGCGCCAGAATGCTGCACGCCGGGTTGCCGTGTTGGTGGATGCAACGTGTCGGTAGCGAGTTGTCTATCCTGGTGGGTTGTTCGGGGCGCTGCCCTGTTTTGGGCCTGTAGGCCGGGACCAGACTGTGCCGTTGGCACGATTGATGTGAGGGCGCTGCCCCGTGTTGGGCCTTAGGGCCAGGACCAGACTGTGCCGCAGGCACGCAAAGACGCCCAGTCACGTCCGCGCGGCGGGGGCGACCCTGCTTCGCGGCGTGCGAAATGAGTGGTGTTTCTGTTTGATGCGGATGACGGCGGACCAATGGCCTGTCCGCGCCGTGTTGTGCGGGGGCACCACCACCAAAAGACCTAAAACTGAAGCATTGCTTCTTTGGACTTGGCAATGAGGAAGCTGTGCGGTGTGGCTGTGACGGGTCATGCATCCGGGTGTCTGACTTGGTTTCGACACACTGTGCGTGGAGTTGCCGGACTGAGGACTTGAAAGTGGGCTGCAAAACCTGGTGGTGGTTTCCGGTCGCAGGGTGGATCCCTCTGGCTTATGTCAGCCCAGGGCCCGAGTATGCCCCTTGCTCGCTTGCGAGCTCGGCGTGTCCTTTCCTGTAAACACGCAATCATAAAGGCATAACTATAATGAAAAAAAATCATACATAAGCCTCTAGGGCTACACCCCTAGCCTCGCGAGCTGTGGCTCGTGGGGGAGCACAACAATTATTGTTGTCGACTTTGGCTTTCGTTGCGCACTTTTTGTAGCCTGTTACGGGCTCCGTTGCTTTCGACTTGGTTCGAATTGGTTCCGACTGGCGCTCGCGCCGAGACTTTTGCCTCGAAGTTCCATGGCGGCTGGCCCGCGGCCTCCGCAGCTGGCCGGGCGGGTTCTTCCTTGTTGCTACCTTGGTGTTTGACGTGTGTGCAGGTTGTGGACGGCCCTGGTGGCCGCTCGCTTGGTGTGGTGCCGACGCCCATGCGCCCTCGCCTCTTCTCGTGGCGCCTGGCCCGCTGTCGTCTCTGCCTGCGGCTATGCTGGCTCTGCAGATAGTTAGGTTCCCGGGTGTCGTCCGCAGCACGTCGGTCCGTGGATCGGTAGGCAGTGCGCAGCCAGTCGTGTAGTCCCGGGTATGGTTTGTGTTTGCACGGGCGCGGTTGCCCCGGGCGCCCAGGCTGCTGGTGAGCATGTCGCCTCCGGACGCAATCGGGGCCTGTTTGGAGGGTTGAGTTCGTTCGTTGGTAGGGCGTGTGGCGGGCGACGTGCCCGTGGTGGGGCTCTGTGGTGTGTTGGTGGTTTGGCTTGTTCCCCGCTCGGCTTGGATTTGAGTTGGTACAGACTTTCCTGGACGATGGCCTCCTGGCCAAGACTTTGCAGACGAGAAAATGAGTGGTGCTTGCGTTTACTGGGGATGCCGGCAGGCCTCTGGCTTGTCGCGCCTTGTTTTGCGTGGGTACTGCCGCCAAAATGGTGCATTCATGAGCCGCGAGTACTGTGATGCTGTGTCTGGTGTGGCTCTGGCGGGCGTCTCGCTTAGCTTCGACACGCCTACGCAGCTGTGAGTCGGGTGGGCAGCCCAGCAGGGTGGCGGTTGGCCACATGTGCCCGAGACAGTGTTCACACTGTCCCCTTCTTGTAAACCCGCATTCATAAAGGCACCGCAATCATAAAAACACATACATAAGCCTCTAGGGCTACACCCCTAGCCTCGCGAGCTGTGGCTCGTGGGGGAGCACAACAATTATTGTTGGCGACTTTGGCTTTCGTTGCGCACTTTTTGTAGCCTGTTACGGGCTCCGTTGCTTTCGACTTGGTTCGAATTGGTTCCGACTGGCGCTCGCGCCGAGACTTTTGCCTCGAAGTTCCATGGCGGCTGGCCCGCGGCCTCCGCAGCTGGCCGGGCGGGTTCTTCCTTGTTGCTACCTTTGTGTTTGACGTGTGTGCAGGTTGTGGACGGCCCTGGTGGCCGCTCGCTTGGTGTGGTGCCGACGCCAATGAGCCCTCGCCTCTTCTCGTGGCGCCTGGCCCGCTGTCGTCTCTGCCTGCGGCTATGCTGGCTCTGCAGATAGTTAGGTTCCCGGGTGTCGTCCGCAGCACGTCGGTCCGTGGATCGGTAGGCAGTGCGCAGCCAGTCGTGTAGTCCCGGGTATGGTTTGTGTTTGCACGGGCGCGGTTGCCCCGGGCGCCCAGGCTGCTGGTGAGCATGTCGCCTCCGGACGCAATCGGGGCTTGTTTGGAGGGTTGAGTTCGTTCGTTGGTAGGGCGTGTGGCGGGCGACGTGCCCGTGGTGGGGCTTTGTGGTGTGTTGGTGGTTTGGCTTGTTCCCCGCTCGGCTTGGATTTGAGTTGGTACAGACTTTCCTGGACGATGGCCTCCTGGCCAAGACTTTGCAGACGAGAAAATGAGTGGTGCTTGCGTTTACTGGGGATGCCGGCAGGCCTCTGGCTTGTCGCGCCTTGTTTTGCGTGGGTACTGCCGCCAAAATGGTGCATTCATGAGCCGCGAGTACTGTGATGCTGTGTCTGGTGTGGCTCTGGCGGGCGTCTCGCTTAGCTTCGACACGCCTACGCAGCTGTGAGTCGGGTGGGCAGCCCAGCAGGGTGGCGGTTGGCCACATGTGCCCGAGACAGTGTTCACACTGTCCCCTTCTTGTAAACCCGCATTCATAAAGGCATCACATAAGCCTCTAGGGCTTCACCCCTAGCCTCGCGAGCTGTGGCTCGTGGGGGAGCACAACAATTATTGTTGGCGACTTTGGCTTTCGTTGCGCACTTTTTGTAGCCTGTTACGGGCTCCGTTGCTTTCGACTTGGTTCGAATTGGTTCCGACTGGCGCTCGCGCCGAGACTTTTGCCTCGAAGTTCCATGGCGGCTGGCCCGCGGCCTCCGCAGCTGGCCGGGCGGGTTCTTCCTTGTTGCTACCTTTGTGTTTGACGTGTGTGCAGGTTGTGGACGGCCCTGGTGGCCGCTCGCTTGGTGTGGTGCCGACGCCAATGAGCCCTCGCCTCTTCTCGTGGCGCCTGGCCCGCTGTCGTCTCTGCCTGCGGCTATGCTGGCTCTGCAGATAGTTAGGTTCCCGGGTGTCGTCCGCAGCACGTCGGTCCGTGGATCGGTAGGCAGTGCGCAGCCAGTCGTGTAGTCCCGGGTATGGTTTGTGTTTGCACGGGCGCGGTTGCCCCGGGCGCCCAGGCTGCTGGTGAGCATGTCGCCTCCGGACGCAATCGGGGCCTGTTTGGAGGGTTGAGTTCGTTCGTTGGTAGGGCGTGTGGCGGGCGACGTGCCCGTGGTGGGGCTTTGTGGTGTGTTGGTGGTTTGGCTTGTTCCCCGCTCGGCTTGGATTTGAGTTGGTACAGACTTTCCTGGACGATGGCCTCCTGGCCAAGACTTTGCAGACGAGAAAATGAGTGGTGCTTGCGTTTACTGGGGATGCCGGCAGGCCTCTGGCTTGTCGCGCCTTGTTTTGCGTGGGTACTGCCGCCAAAATGGTGCATTCATGAGCCGCGAGTACTGTGATGCTGTGTCTGGTGTGGCTCTGGCGGGCGTCTCGCTTAGCTTCGACACGCCTACGCAGCTGTGAGTCGGGTGGGCAGCCCAGCAGGGTGGCGGTTGGCCACATGTGCCCGAGACAGTGTTCACACTGTCCCCTTCTTGTAAACCCGCATTCATAAAGGCGGGCCTGGCGGCGCCGCTGTAAAGGAGTCTGTGTTGTGCGCGTGGGGTTTGGATCCAGGTTCGTGCCGAACTCGTCGCCGAGGCTGCTGTTGTACGCTGCCATTTAATTTGTATAGGTATTTCATATTTCATATTACAAGATACCGTACGAAACTTATAACGGGAGGATTGCGGCCATATTTCGGGGAGCCCTTGTCAAGAGTCACTGAGAAGTCACTGAGTCACTGAGAAGTATGAACTTGTCGCCGAGAGCCGCATTCTTCCAGTTGTTTTATTTTTTATATACTCCTATACAAGGTATATGTAAAGAAAATAGTTTGACCGCAAAGTACCAGTTTTTTGGTTTTGGTAGCTCTAGAAAATAATTGCTTTTGGTTCTTTGATACAACGACAATAAGAACGTTCTTTCGGAATTCGATATTACCGATGCGCGACCCGGGGTCGGCGTTCGGGCGCACTTGGTGACTGAGGAGCTCCTTAAACACTTACTGCTACATACATACGCCTCTAGGGCTCCAACCCTAGCCTCCGAGCCTTGGCTCGTGAGGGGGCTCGACTGACATTTCTGTTTCGTCGACTTTGGCGTGATATGCAAACTTTTGTAGCTCGATACGAGCTCTCTGACTGCTAGGAATGCCGATTTAGGCGCCGACGGGCGCTCAGCGCCACCCAAGACCTCGAAGTTCCGTGGCGGCTGGTCCGCGGCTCCCGCGGCCGGCCGGGCGGGTTCTTCCTTGTTGCTGCTGTTACGGCGTTTGTGTGTGCAGGTTGCTGGCGGCTCTCGTAGCCGTCTGTGGCCGGGCGCAAGCCTCGATGGACATCTCGCTGTCGGCATGGCGCTCCACTGAGGATGCTCGACAGCCTTCTTTCCAGCCGGTGCCAGACTGCCGTTAAAAGCCTGGCGAGGAGGCGCAGCGCCGGAATGCTGCACGCCGGGTTGCCGTGTTAGTGGATGCAACGTGTCGGTAGCGAGTTGTATGTCTTGGTGGGTTGTTCGGGGCGCTGCCCTGTGTTGGGCCTGTAGGCCGGGACCAGACTGTGCCGTTGGCACGATTGATGTGAGGGCGCTGCCCCGTGTTGGGCCTTAGGGCCAGGACCAGACTGTGCCGCAGGCACGCACAGACGCCCAGTCACGTCCGCGCGGCGGGGGCGACCCTGCTTCGTGGCGTGCGAAATGAGTGGTGTTTCTGTTTGATGCGGATGACGGCGGACCACTGGCCTGTCCGCGCCGTGTTGTGCGGGGGCACCACCACCAAAAGACCTAAAACTGAAGCATTGCTTCTTTGGACTTGGCAATGAGGAAGCTGTGCGGTGTGGCTGTGACGGGTCATGCATCCGGGTGTCTGGCTTGGTTTCGACACACTGTGCGTGGAGTTGCCGGACTGAGGACTTGAAAGTGGGCAGCAAAACCTGGCGGTGGTTTCCGGTCGCAGGGTGGATCCCTCTGGCTTATGTCAGCCCAGGGCCCGAGTATGCCCCTTGCTCGCTTGCGAGCTCGGCGTGTCCTTTCCTGTAAACACGCAATCTTAAACACGCAGGGCGCCGCACGCTCTTGCCTGGTCGCTTGCCTCTCTTCCCGTGCCCCCCTTCGTGCCGGTACGCGTGCGTGGTCCCCCTGACCTAAACACGCAAGGCGCCGCATGCTTTTGCCTGATCGCTTGCCTCTCTTCCCGTGCCCCCCTTATTGGCTGTATGCGTGCATGCGTCCCCAGACCTAAACACGCAGGGCGCCGCACGCTCTTGCCTGGTCGCTTGCCTCTCTTCCCGTGCCCCCCTTCGTGCCGGTACGCGTGCGTGGTCCCCCAGACTTAAACAAGCAAGGCGCCGCACGCTCTTGCCTGGTCGCTTGCCTCTCTTCCCGTGCCCCCCTTCGTGCCTGTATGCATGCGTGGTCCGTAGACTTAAACAAGCAAGGCACCGCACGCTCTTGCCTGGACGCATGCCTTTCTTACCGTGCCCCAACATTCATGCCTGTATGCGTGCATGCGTCCCCAAACCTAATCACGCAGGGCGCCGCACGCTGTTGCCTGGTCGCTTGCCTTCCTTACCGTGCCCCAACATTCGTGCCTGTATGCGTGCATATCTCTCAAACTCTAACACGCAGGGCGCCGCATGCTGTTGCCTGGTCGCTGGCCTGGCTTCCCGTGCCCCCCTTCGTGCCTGTATGCGTGCATGCGTCCCCAGACCTAAACACGCAGGGCGCCGCACGCTGTTGCCTGGTCACTTGCCTGACGTCCCGTGCCCCTCATTCGTGGCGGTACGCGTGCGTGGTCCCCCTGACCTAAACACGCAAGGCGCCGCATGCGTTTCCCTGGTCGCTTGCCTGACGTACCGTGCCCCCCTTCGTGCGTGTATGCATGAGTGTCCCCCCGAACCTAAACACGCAAGACGCCGCACGCATTTGCCTGGTCGCTTGCCTGGCTTCCCGTGCCCCCCTTCGTGCCTGTGTGCGTGCATGCGTCTCCAGACCTAAACACGCAAGGCGCCGCACGCTCTTGCCTGGTCGCTTACCTGGCTTCCCGTGCCCGCCTTCGTGCCTGTATGCGTGCATGCGTCTCCAGACCTAAACACGCAAGGCGCCGCATGCGTTTGCCTGGTCGCTTACCTGGCTTCCCGTGCCCCAACATTCATGCATGTATGTGTGCATGCGTCCCCAAACCAAATCACGCAGGGCGCCGCACGCTGTTGCCTGGTCGCTTGCCTGACTTCCCGTGCCCCCCTTCGTGCCGGTATGCGTGCGTGGTCCCCCATACCTAAACACGCAGGGCGCCGCACGCTGTTGCCTGGTCGCTTGCCTTCCTTACCGTGCCCCAACATTCGTGCCTGTATGCGTGCATATCCCTCAAACTCTAACACGCAGGGCGCCGCACGCTTTTGCCTGGTCGCTTGCCTCTCTTCCCGTGCCCCCCTTCGTGCCTGTATGCATGCATGCGTCCCCAGACCTAAACACGCAGGGCGCCGCACGCTCTTGCCTGGTCGCTTGCCTCTCTTCCCGTGCCCCCCTTCGTGCCTGTATGCATGCATGCGTCCCCAGACTTAAACACGCAGGGCGCCGCACGCTCTTGCCTGGTCGCTTGCCTCTCTTCCCGTGCCCCCCTTCGTGCCGGTACGCTTGCGTGGTCCCCCAGACTTAAATACGCAAGGCGCCGCATGCGTTTGCCTGGTCGCTTGCCTGACTTCCCGTGCCCCAACATTCATGCCTGTATGCGTGCATGCGTCCCCAAACCTAATCACGCAGGGCGCCGCACGCTGTTGCCTGGTCGCTTGCCTTCCTTACCGTGCCCCAACATTCGTGCCTGTATGCGTGCATATCCCTCAAACTCTAACACGCAGGGCGCCGCATGCTGTTGCCTGGTCGCTGGCCTGGCTTCCCGTGCCCCCCTTCGTGCCTGTATGCGTGCATGCGTCCCCAGACCTAAACACGCAAGGCGCCGCACGCTGTTGCCTGGTCGCTTGCCTGACGTCCCTTGCCCCTCATTCGTGGCGGTACGCGTGCGTGGTCCCCCAGACCTAAACACGCAAGGCGCCGCATGCGTTTGCCTGGTCGCTTGCCTTACTTACCGTGCCCCAACATTCGTGCCTGTATGCGTGCATATCCCTCAAACTCTAACACGCAAGACGCCGCACGCATTTGCCTGGTCGCTTGCCTGGCTTCCCGTGCCCCCCTTCGTGCCTGTGTGCGTGCATGCGTCTCCAGACCTAAACACGCAAGGCGCCGCACGCTCTTGCCTGGTCGCTTACCTGGCTTCCCGTGCCCGCCTTCGTGCCTATGTGCGTGCATGCGTCTCCAGACCTAAACACGCAAGGCGCCGCATGCGTTTGCCTGGTCGCTTACCTGGCTTCCCGTGCCCCAACATTCATGCATGTATGTGTGCATGCGTCCCCAAACCAAATCACGCAGGGCGCCGCACGCTGTTGCCTGGTCGCTTGCCTGGCTTCCCGTGCCCCCCTTCGTGCCTGTGTGCGTGCATGCGTCTCCAGACCTAAACACGCAAGGCGCCGCACGCTCTTGCCTGGTCGCTTACCTGGCTTCCCGTGCCCGCCTTCGTGCCTATGTGCGTGCATGCGTCTCCAGACCTAAACACGCAAGGCGCCGCATGCGTTTGCCTGGTCGCTTACCTGGCTTCCCGTGCCCCAACATTCATGCATGTATGTGTGCATGCGTCCCCAAACCAAATCACGCAGGGCGCCGCACGCTGTTGCCTGGTCGCTTGCCTGACTTCCCGTGCCCCCCTTCGTGCCGGTATGCGTGCGTGGTCCCCCAGACCTAAACACGCAGGGCGCCGCACGCTGTTGCCTGGTCGCTGGCCTTCCTTACCGTGCCCCAACATTCGTGCCTGTATGCGTGCATATCCCTCAAACTCTAACACGCAGGGCGCCGCACGCTTTTGCCTGGTCGCATGCCTCTCTTCCCGTGCCCCCCTTCGTGCCTGTATGCATGCATGCGTCCCCAGACCTAAACACGCAGGGCGCCGCACGCTCTTGCCTGGTCGCTTGCCTCTCTTCCCGTGCCCCCCTTCGTGCCTGTATGCGTGCATGCGTCCCCCAGACTTAAACACGCAGGGCGCCGCACGCTCTTGCCTGGTCGCTTGCCTCTCTTCCCGTGCCCCCCTTCGTGCCGGTACGCTTGCGTGGTCCCCCAGACTTAAACACGCAAGGCGCCGCATGCGTTTGCCTGGTCGCTTGCCTGACTTCCCGTGCCCCAACATTGGTGCCTGTATGCGTGCATGCGTCCCCAAACCTAATCACGCAGGGCTCCGCACGCTGTTGCCTGGTCGCTTGCCTTCCTTACCGTGCCCCAACATTCGTGCCTGTATGCGTGCATATCCCTCAAACTCTAACACGCAGGGCGCCGCATGCTGTTGCCTGGTCGCTGGCCTGGCTTCCCGTGCCCCCCTTCGTGCCTGTATGCGTGCATGCGTCCCCAGACCTAAACACGCAGGGCGCCGCACGCTGTTGCCTGGTCGCTTGCCTGACTTCCCGTGCCCCCCTTCGTGCCGGTATGCGTGCGTGGTCCCCCAGACCTAAACACGCAGGGCGCCGCACGCTGTTGCCTGGTCGCTTGCCTTCCTTACCGTGCCCCAACATTCGTGCCTGTATGCGTGCATATCCCTCAAACTCTAACACGCAGGGCGCCGCACGCTTTTGCCTGGTCGCTTGCCTCTCTTCCCGTGCCCCCCTTCGTGCCTGTATGCATGCATGCGTCCCCAGACCTAAACACGCAGGGCGCCGCACGCTCTTGCCTGGTCGCTTGCCTCTCTTCCCGTGCCCCCCTTCGTGCCTATGTGCGTGCATGCGTCTCCAGACCTAAACACGCAAGGCGCCGCATGCGTTTGCCTGGTCGCTTACCTGGCTTCCCGTGCCCTACCATTCATGCATGTATGTGTGCATGCGTCCCCAAACCAAATCACGCAGGGCGCCGCACGCTGTTGCCTGGTCGCTTGCCTGACTTCCCGTGCCCCCCTTCGTGCCGGTATGCGTGCGTGGTCCCCCATACCTAAACACGCAGGGCGCCGCACGCTGTTGCCTGGTCGCTTGCCTTCCTTACCGTGCCCCAACATTCGTGCCTGTATGCGTGCATATCCCTCAAACTCTAACACGCAGGGCGCCGCACGCTTTTGCCTGGTCGCTTGCCTCTCTTCCCGTGCCCCCCTTCGTGCCTGTATGCATGCATGCGTCCCCAGACCTAAACACGCAGGGCGCCGCACGCTCTTGCCTGGTCGCTTGCCTCTCTTCCCGTGCCCCCCTTCGTGCCTGTATGCATGCATGCGTCCCCAGACTTAAACACGCAGGGCGCCGCTCGCTCTTGCCTGGTCGCTTGCCTCTCTTCCCGTGCCCCCCTTCGTGCCGGTACGCTTGCGTGGTCCCCCAGACTTAAATACGCAAGGCGCCGCATGCGTTTGCCTGGTCGCTTGCCTGACTTCCCGTGCCCCAACATTCATGCCTGTATGCGTGCATGCGTCCCCAAACCTAATCACGCAGGGCGCCGCACGCTGTTGCCTGGTCGCTTGCCTTCCTTACCGTGCCCCAACATTCGTGCCTGTATGCGTGCATATCCCTCAAACTCTAACACGCAGGGCGCCGCATGCTGTTGCCTGGTCGCTGGCCTGGCTTCCCGTGCCCCCCTTCGTGCCTGTATGCGTGCATGCGTCCCCAGACCTAAACACGCAAGGCGCCGCACGCTGTTGCCTGGTCGCTTGCCTGACGTCCCTTGCCCCTCATTCGTGGCGGTACGCGTGCGTGGTCCCCCAGACCTAAACACGCAAGGCGCCGCATGCGTTTGCCTGGTCGCTTGCCTTACTTACCGTGCCCCAACATTCGTGCCTGTATGCGTGCATATCCCTCAAACTCTAACACGCAGGACGCCGCACGCATTTGCCTGGTCGCTTGCCTGGCTTCCCGTGCCCCCCTTCGTGCCTGTGTGCGTGCATGCGTCTCCAGACCTAAACACGCAAGGCGCCGCACGCTCTTGCCTGGTCGCTTACCTGGCTTCCCGTGCCCGCCTTCGTGCCTATGTGCGTGCATGCGTCTCCAGACCTAAACACGCAAGGCGCCGCATGCGTTTGCCTGGTCGCTTACCTGGCTTCCCGTGTCCCAACATTCATGCATGTATGTGTGCATGCGTCCCCAAACCAAATCACGCAGGGCGCCGCACGCTGTTGCCTGGTCGCTTGCCTGACTTCCCGTGCCCCCCTTCGTGCCGGTATGCGTGCGTGGTCCCCCAGACCTAAACACGCAGGGCGCCGCACGCTGTTGCCTGGTCGCTTGCCTTCCTTACCGTGCCCCAACATTCGTGCCTGTATGCGTGCATATCCCTCAAACTCTAACACGCAGGGCGCCGCACGCTTTTGCCTGGTCGCTTGCCTCTCTTCCCGTGCCCCCCTTCGTGCCTGTATGCATGCATGCGTCCCCAGACCTAAACACGCAGGGCGCCGCACGCTCTTGCCTGGTCGCTTGCCTCTCTTCCCGTGCCCCCCTTCGTGCCTGTATGCGTGCATGCGTCCCCCAGACTTAAACACGCAGGGCGCCGCACGCTCTTGCCTGGTCGCTTGCCTCTCTTCCCGTGCCCCCCTTCGTGCCGGTACGCTTGCGTGGTCCCCCAGACTTAAACACGCAAGGCGCCGCATGCGTTTGCCTGGTCGCTTGCCTGACTTCCCGTGCCCCAACATTGGTGCCTGTATGCGTGCATGCGTCCCCAAACCTAATCACGCAGGGCGCCGCACGCTGTTGCCTGGTCGCTTGCCTTCCTTACCGTGCCCCAACATTCGTGCCTGTATGCGTGCATATCCCTCAAACTCTAACACGCAGGGCGCCGCATGCTGTTGCCTGGTCGCTGGCCTGGCTTCCCGTGCCCCCCTTCGTGCCTGTATGCGTGCATGCGTCCCCAGACCTAAACACGCAAGGCGCCGCACGCTGTTGCCTGGTCGCTTACCTGGTTTCCCGTGCCCCAACATTCATGCATGTATGTGTGCATGCGTCCCCAAACCAAATCACGCAGGGCGCCGCACGCTGTTGCCTGGTCGCTTGCCTCACTTCCCGTGCCCCCCTTCGTGCCGGTATGCGTGCGTGGTCCCCCAGACCTAAACACGCAGGGCGCCGCACGCTTGGTGGTGGTGGTCCCACGCACGTGGTCCCCCAGACCTCAAACTCTAACACGCAGGGCGCCGCACGCTTTTGCCTGGTCGCTTGCCTCTCTTCCCGTGCCCCCCTTCGTGCCTGTATGCGTGCATGCGTCCCCCAGACTTAAACACGCAGGGCGCCGCACGCTCTTGCCTGGTCGCTTGCCTCTCTTCCCGTGCCCCCCTTCGTGCCGGTACGCTTGCGTGGTCCCCCAGACTTAAACACGCAAGGCGCCGCATGCGTTTGCCTGGTCGCTTGCCTGACTTCCCGTGCCTCAACATTGGTGCCTGTATGCGTGCATGCGTCCCCAAACCTAATCACGCAGGGCGCCGCACGCTGTTGCCTGGTCGCTTGCCTTCCTTACCGTGCCCCAACATTCGTGCCTGTATGCGTGCATATCCCTCAAACTCTAACACGCAGGGCGCCGCATGCTGTTGCCTGGTCGCTGGCCTGGCTTCCCGTGCCCCCCTTCGTGCCTGTATGCGTGCATGCGTCCCCAGACCTAAACACGCAGGGCGCCGCACGCTGTTGCCTGGTCGCGTGCCTGACGTCCCTTGCCCCTCATTCGTGGCGGTACGCGTGCGTGGTCCCCCTGACCTAAACACGCAAGGCGCCGCATGCGTTTGCCTGGTCGCTTGCCTTACTTACCGTGCCCCCCTTCGTGCGTGTATGCATGAGTGTCCCCCCGAACCTAAACACGCAAGACGCCGCACGCATTTGCCTGGTCGCTTGCCTGGCTTCCCGTGCCCCCCTTCGTGCCTGTGTGCGTGCATGCGTCTCCAGACCTAAACACGCAAGGCGCCGCACGCTCTTGCCTGGTCGCTTGCCTGGCTTCCCGTGCCCGCCTTCGTGCCTATGTTCGTGCATGCGTCTCCAGACTTAAACACGCAAGGCGCCGCATGCGTTTGCCTGGTCGCTTACCTGGCTTCCCGTGCCCCAACATTCATGCATGTATGTGTGCATGCGTCCCAAAACCAAATCACGCAGGGCGCCGCACGCTGTTGCCTGGTCGCTTGCCTGACTTCCCGTGCCCCCCTTCGTGCCGGTATGCGTGCGTGGTCCCCCAGACCTAAACACGCAGGGCGCCGCACGCTGTTGCCTGGTCGCTTGCCTTCCTTACCGTGCCCCAACATTCGTGCCTGTATGCGTGCATATCCCTCAAACTCTAACACGCAGGGCGCCGCACGCTTTTGCCTGGTCGCTTGCCTCTCTTCCCGTGCCCCCCTTCGTGCCTGTATGCATGCATGCGTCCCCAGACCTAAGCACGCAGGGCGCCGCACGCTCTTGCCTGGTCGCTTGCCTCTCTTCCCGTGCCCCCCTTCGTGCCGGTACGCTTGCGTGGTCCCCCAGACTTAAACACGCAAGGCGCCGCATGCGTTTGCCTGGTCGCTTGCCTGACTTCCCGTGCCCCAACATTCGTGCCTGTATGCGTGCATGCGTCCCGAAACCTAAACACGCAAGGCGCCGCACGCTCTTGCCTGGTCGCTTGCCTTCCTTACCGTGCCCCAACATTCGTGCCTGTCTGCGTGCATGCGTCCCCAAACCTAATCACGCAGGGCGCTGCATGCTGTTGCCTGGTCGCTTGCCTGACTACCCGTGCCCCCCTTCGTGCCGGTACGCGTGCGTGGTCCCCCAGACTTAAATACGCAAGGCGCCGCATGCGTTTGCCTGGTCGCTTGCCTGACTTCCCGTGCCCCAACATTGGTGCCTGTATGCATGCATGCGTTCCCTGACCTAAACACGCAAGGCGCCGCATGCTTTTGCCTGGTCGCTTGCCTGACTTCCCGTGCCCCCCTTCGTGCCTGTATGCATGCGTGGTCCCCCTGACCTAAGCAAGCAGGGCGCCGAACGCTGTTGCCTGGTCGTTTGCCTGACTTCCCGTGCCCCACTTCGTGCCTGTATGCATGCATATCCCTCAAACTCTAACACGAAAGGCGCTGCACGCTGTTGCCTGGTCGCTTGCCTCTCTTCCCGTGCCCCCCTTCGTGCCTGTATGCGTGCGTGGTCCCCCAGACCTAAACACGCAAGGCGCCGCATGCGTTTGCCTGGTCGCTTGCCTGACTTCCCGTGCCCCAACATTCGTGCCTGTATGCATGCATGCGTTCCCTGACCTATGCAAGCAGGGCGCCGCACGCTTTTGCCTGGTCGCTTGCCTGACTTCCCGTGCCCCCCTTCGTGCCTGTATGCATGCGTGGTCCCCCAGACCTAAACACGCAAGGCGCCGCATGCGGTTGCCTGGTCGCTTGCCTGACTTCCCGTGCCCCCCTTCGTGCCTGTATGCATGAGTGTCCCCCAAAACCTAAACATGCAGGGCGCCGCACGCTGTTGCCTGGTCGCTTGCCTGGCTTCCCGTGCCCCCCTTCGTGCCTGTTTGCATGCGTGGTCCCCCAGACCTAAACACGCAAGGCGCCGCACGCTCTTGCCTGGTCGCTTGCCTGACTTCCCGTGCCCCAACATTCGTGCCTGTATGCGTACATGCGATACCAAACCTAATCACGCAAGGCGCCGCATGAGTTTGCCTGGTCGCTGGCCTGACTTCCCGTGCCCCAACATTGGTGCCTGTATGCATGCATGCGTTCCCTGACCTAAGCAAGCAGGGCGCCGCACGCTGTTGCCTGGTCGCTTGCCTGCCATCCCGTGCCCCAACATTCGTGCCTGTATGCATGCGTGGTCCCCCAAACCTAAACACGCAGGATGCCGCATGCTTTTGCCTGGTCGCTTGCCTTTTTTCCCGTGCCCCCCATTCGTGCCGGGACGCGTGCGTGGTCCCCCTGACCTAAACACGCAAGGCGCCGCACGCTGTTGCCTGGTCGCGTGCCTGACTTCCCGTGCCCCAACATTCGTGCCTGTCTGCGTGCATGCGTCCCCAAACCTAATCACGCAGGGCGCTGCATGCTGTTGCCTGGTCGCTTGCCTGACTACCCGTGCCCCCCTTCGTGCCGGTACGCGTGCGTGGTCCCCCAAACTCTAACACGCAAGGCGCCGCATGAGTTTGCCTGGTCGCTGGCCTGACTTCCCGTGCCCCGACATTGGTGCCTGTATGCATGCATGCGTTCCCTGACCTAAACACGCAAGGCGCCGCATGCTTTTGCCTGGTCGCTTGCCTGACTTCCCGTGCCCCCCTTCGTGCCTGTATGCATGCGTGGTCCCCCTGACCTAAGCAAGCAGGGCGCCGAACGCTGTTGCCTGGTCGTTTGCCTGACTTCCCGTGCCCCACTTCGTGCCTGTATGCATGCATATCCCTCAAACTCTAACACGAAAGGCGCTGCACGCTGTTGCCTGGTCGCTTGCCTCTCTTCCCGTGCCCCCCTTCGTGCCTGTATGCGTGCGTGGTCCCCCAGACCTAAACACGCAAGGCGCCGCATGCGTTTGCCTGGTCGCTTGCCTGACTTCCCGTGCCCCAACATTCGTGCCTGTATGCATGCATGCGTTCCCTGACCTAAGCAAGCAGGGCGCCGCACGCTTTTGCCTGGTCGCTTGCCTGACTTCCCGTGCCCCCCTTCGTGCCTGTATGCATGCGTGGTCCCCCAGACCTAAACACGCAAGGCGCCGCATGCGGTTGCCTGGTCGCTTGCCTGACTTCCCGTGCCCCCCTTCGTGCCTGTTTGCATGCGTGGTCCCCCAGACCTAAACACGCAAGGCGCCGCACGCTCTTGCCTGGTCGCTTGCCTGACTTCCCGTGCCCCAACATTCGTGCCTGTATGCGTACATGCGATACCAAACCTAATCACGCAAGGCGCCGCATGAGTTTGCCTGGTCGCTGGCCTGACTTCCCGTGCCCCAACATTGGTGCCTGTATGCATGCATGCGTTCCCTGACCTAAGCAAGCAGGGCGCCGCACGCTGTTGCCTGGTCGCTTGCCTGCCATCCCGTGCCCCAACATTCGTGCCTGTATGCATGCGTGGTCCCCCAAACCTAAACACGCAGGATGCCGCATGCTTTTGCCTGGTCGCTTGCCTTTTTTCCCGTGCCCCCCATTCGTGCCGGGACGCGTGCGTGGTCCCCCTGACCTAAACACGCAAGGCGCCGCACGCTGTTGCCTGGTCGCGTGCCTGACTTCCCGTGCCCCAACATTCGTGCCTGTCTGCGTGCATGCGTCCCCAAACCTAATCACGCAGGGCGCTGCATGCTGTTGCCTGGTCGCTTGCCTGACTACCCGTGCCCCCCTTCGTGCCGGTACGCGTGCGTGGTCCCCCAAACTCTAACACGCAAGGCGCCGCATGAGTTTGCCTGGTCGCTTGCCTGACTTCCCGTGCCCCGACATTGGTGCCTGTATGCATGCATGCGTTCCCTGACCTAAACACGCAAGGCGCCGCATGCTTTTGCCTGGTCGCTTGCCTGACTTCCCGTGCCCCCCTTCGTGCCTGTATGCATGCGTGGTCCCCCTGACCTAAGCAAGCAGGGCGCCGAACGCTGTTGCCTGGTCGTTTGCCTGACTTCCCGTGCCCCACTTCGTGCCTGTATGCATGCATATCCCTCAAACTCTAACACGAAAGGCGCTGCACGCTGTTGCCTGGTCGCTTGCCTCTCTTCCCGTGCCCCCCTTCGTGCCTGTATGCGTGCGTGGTCCCCCAGACCTAAACACGCAAGGCGCCGCATGCGTTTGCCTGGTCGCTTGCCTGACTTCCCGTGCCCCAACATTCGTGCCTGTATGCATGCATGCGTTCCCTGACCTAAGCAAGCAGGGCGCCGCACGCTTTTGCCTGGTCGCTTGCCTGACTTCCCGTGCCCCCCTTCGTGCCTGTATGCATGCGTGGTCCCCCAGACCTAAACACGCAAGGCGCCGCATGCGGTTGCCTGGTCGCTTGCCTGACTTCCCGTGCCCCCCTTCGTGCCTGTATGCATGAGTGTCCCCCAAAACCTAAACACGCAGGGCGCCGCACGCTGTTGCCTGGTCGCTTGCCTGGCTTCCCGTGCCCCCCTTCGTGCCTGTTTGCATGCGTGGTCCCCCAGACCTAAACACGCAAGGCGCCGCACGCTCTTGCCTGGTCGCTTGCCTGACTTCCCGTGCCCCAACATTCGTGCCTGTATGCGTACATGCGATACCAAACCTAATCACGCAAGGCGCCGCACGCGTTTGCCTGTTCGCTGGCCTGGCTTCCCGTGCCCCCCTTCGTGCCTGTATGCGTGCATGCGTCCCCTGACCTAAGCAAGCAGGGCGCCGCACGCTGTTGCCTGGTCGCTTGCCTGCCATCCCGTGCCCCAACATTCGTGCCTGTATGCATGCGTGGTCCCCCAAACCTAAACACGCAGGGTGCCGCATGCTTTTGCCTGGTCGCTTGCCTTTTTTCCCGTGCCCCCCATTCGTGCCGGGACGCGTGCGTGGTCCCCCTGACCTAAACACGCAAGGCGCCGCACGCTGTTGCCTGGTCGCGTGCCTGGCTTCCCGTGCCCCCCTTCATGCCGGTACGCGTGTGTGTCCCCCCGAACCTAAACGCACAGGGCGCCGCACGCTGTTGCCTGGTCGCTGGCCTGGCTTCCCGTGCCCCCACACGGGGGGCACGCCATTCATAAAGGGGGCCAAAACGGCAGCCCCCAGAACATGCGCTTCGCAATGAACGCCAGGCTGAGACTTTGCACACGGCCTAAACCCATACTCCTTAAGGGGGCTACCAGGTTAAAATCCTGGCGTTCATTGCAAATAGCAAAATTTTTCGGTTTTTGTCGTTGGGGTCGTTTTTAGTGGTTTTAGTCCATCAACCATGTCCAAACCCAACCAGACTCGCATATGTGGCGCCGTCGACTATTTTATACATATAGGTAGGCAGACGCCACTTTCCGGGGGTATGAGCGGCCCCTGTCTGCGGTCTACGTGGCATTTTGTGGTGGTTCATGGCGGCGTTATATTTTAAGCCATTTTGAGCCCATGGCCGCGGTTCAGCCCTCACATACAGCGTCCCCCTCACTACATACACATATATACATGGGCTTGGGTCCATGGGGCCATCGCAGGCGCATGGGACTGGTGTACTGGGCGCTTTCCAGGATCTCACATCAGACGAATCCGCCTCACTTTAGAGGCCCCCCGCGCATAGCTTGCATCTCTGTGCTGCCGCTGTCTAGTCTCCATGTACATATATGCACTAAACAGGATGGGTTACGGCGGGCGAATGTTAGGGGCATGGGCTGCAGCATCCTGGTAAGCACCACGCAAGTAAGGCAGGGGCTGCTGTGAGGGGAGCGTGTCGCGAAACCCGCCCTCGGCCACATCGACAGAGCAAGCCCAGACTGCGTGTTATAGATGTTTGACACTAATGTTAACAGTTTCCAGGCCTCTGGGCTGAGGGATAGCGACGGTCTGTGCTCGGGTCCGCGAAATGTCAACATCGCAGCATCTCCGCGCAGCAGAGCCCCCTGCGGTTCCCCTAATGATTCTACTGTGTTACTTGACATGCAAGATGTATATTGATCCAGGCCTTGGTGCTAAACTACGTTGTTTTGGGTGGGACCTAACATGTCGGCATTGCGACCACTTCCAGGCACCGCGCATCGCCAGCTCTATTGCCGTAGACTCCTTGCACCAAAGAGCAAAGTATTAGGAAATCGGTCAGAGCATAACACGACGTATCACTCCGCGATGGCCGAACCTAAACAGCAACGTCGCTCGCCATCGATATTATTTGTAATGAGGCATGCTTATAGCATATAAATGATACAACAGGTTTCGGTGCAGCATTTCATGCGACGTGGGGCGAGATCGACCCCCTCGAGGGTTCGTGCCCCCATCCCGACCGGCGTGCCCCCCGTGTGCCGTGCCCCCCTTCGTGGTTGTATGCGTGCGTGGTCCCCCAAACCTAAACACCGCCGCATGCTTTTGCCTGGTCGCTGGCCTGGCTTCCCGTGCCCCCCTTCTTGCCGGTACGCGTGCGTGGTCCCCCAGACTTAAACACGCAAGGCGCCGCATGCGGTTGCCTGGTCGCTTGCCTTTCTTACCGTGCCCCAACATTCGTGCCTGTATGCATGCATGCGTTCCCTGACCTAAGCAAGCAGGGCGCCCCACGCTGTTGCCTGGTCGCTTGCCTGACTTCCCGTGCCCCCCTTCGTGCCTGCATGCATGCGTGGTCCCCCAGACCTAAACACGCACGGCGCCGCACGCTCTTGCCTGGTCGCTTGCCTGACTTCCCGTGCCCCAACATTCGTGCCTGTCTGCGTGCATGCGTCCCCAAACCTAATCACGCAGGGCGCTGCATGCTGTTGCCTGGTCGCTTGCCTGACTACCCGTGCCCCCCTTCGTGCCGGTACGCGTGCGTGGTCCCCCAGACCTAAACACGCAGGGCGCCGCACGCTGTTGCCTGGTCGCTTGCCATCCTTACCGTGCCCCAACATTCGTGCCTGTATGCGTGCATATCCCTCAAACTCTAACACGCAGGGCGCCGCACGCTTTTGCCTGGTCGCTTGCCTCTCTTCCCGTGCCCCCCTTCGTGCCTGTATGCATGCATGCGTCCCCAGACCTAAACACGCAGGGCGCCGCACGCTGTTGCCTCGTCGCTTGCCTGACTTCCCGTGCCCCCCATTCGCGCCGGTACGCTTGCGTGGTCCCCCAAACTCTAACACGCAAGGCGCCGCATGAGTTTGCCTGGTCGCTTGCCTGACTTCCCGTGCCCCGACATTGGTGCCTGTATGCATGCATGCGTTCCCTGACCTAAACACGCAAGGCGCCGCATGCTTTTGCCTGGTCGCTTGCCTGACTTCCCGTGCCCCCCTTCGTGCCTGTATGCATGCGTGGTCCCCCTGACCTAAGCAAGCAGGGCGCCGAACGCTGTTGCCTGGTCGTTTGCCTGACTTCCCGTGCCCCACTTCGTGCCTGTATGCATGCATATCCCTCAAACTCTAACACGCAGGGCGCTGCACGCTTTTGCCTGGTCGCTTGCCTCTCTTCCCGTGCCCCCCTTCGTGCCTGTATGCATGCATGCGTCCCCAGACCTAAACACGCAGGGCGCCGCACGCTGTTGCCTGGTCGCTTGCCTGGCTTCCCGTGCCCCCCATTCGCGCCGGTACGCTTGCGTGGTCCCCCAGACCTAAACACGCAAGGCGCCGCATGCGGTTGCCTGGTCGCTTGCCTGACTTCCCGTGCCCCAACATTCGTGCCTGTATGCGTGCATGCGTCCCCAAACCTAAGCAAGCAGGGCGCCGAACGCTGTTGCCTGGTCGTTTGCCTGACTTCCCGTGCCCCCCTTCGTGCCGGTACGCGTGCGTGGTCCCCCAGACCTAAACACACAGGGCGCCGCACGCTGTTGCCTGGTCGCTGGCCTGGCTTCCCGTGCCCCAACATTCGTGCCTGTATGCGTGCATGCGTCCCCAAACCTAAACACGCAGGGCGCCGCATGCTTTTGCCTGGTCGCTCGCCTGACTTCCCGTTCCCCCCTTCGTGCCGGTACGCGTGCGTGGTCCCCCAGACCTAAACACACAGGGCGCCGCACGCTGTTGCCTGGTCGCTTGCCTGACTTCCCGTGCCCCCCATTCGTGCCGGTACGCGTGCGTGGTCCCCCAAACTCTAACATGCAAGGCGCCGCATGAGTTTGCCTGGTCGCTGGCCTGACTTCCCGTGCCCCAACATTGGTGCCTGTATGCATGCATGCGTTCCCTGACCTAAACACGCAAGGCGCCGCATGCTTTTGCCTGGTCGCTTGCCTGACTTTCCGTGCCCCCCTTCGTGCCTGTATGCATGCGTGGTCCCCCTGACCTAAGCAAGCAAGGCGCCGCACGCTCTTGCCTGGTCGCTTGCCTCTCTTCCCGTGCCCCCTTCGTGCCTATATGCATGCGTGGTCCCCCAGACCTAAACACGCAAGGCGCCGCACGCACTTGCCTGGTCGCTTGCCTGACTTCCCGTGCCCCAACATTCGTGCCTGTATGCGTGCATGCGTCCCCGAACCTAAACACGCAAGGCGCCGCACGCTTTTGCCTGGTCGCTTGCCTGACTTTCCGTGCCCCCCTTCGTGCCTGTATGCGTGCATGCGTCCCCAGACCTAAACACGCAGGGCGCCGCACGCTTTTGCCTGGTCGCTTGCCTGACTTCCCGTGCCCCAACATTCGTGCCGGTACGCGTGCGTGGTCCCCCAGACCTAAACACGCAAGGCGCCGCACGCTCTTGCCTGGTCGCTGGCCTGACTTCCCGTGCCCCAACATTCGTGCCGGTACGCGTGCGTGGTCCCCCAGACTTAAACAAGCAAGGCGCCGCACGCCCTTGCCTGGTCGCTTGCCTGACTTCCCGTGCCCCAACATTCGTGCCTGTATGCATGCATGCGTCCCCTGACCTAAGCAAGCAGGGCGCCGCACGCTTTTGCCTGGTCGCTTGCCTGACTTCCCGTGCCCCCCATTCGTGCCTGTATGCATGCGTGGTCCCCCAGACCTAAACACGCAAGGCGCCGCACGCTTTTGCCTGTTCGCTGGCCTGGCTTCCCGTGCCCCCCTTCGTGCCTGTATGCGTGCATGCGTCCCCTGACCTAAGCAAGCAGGGCGCCGCACGCTGTTGCCTGGTCGCTTGCCTGCCATCCCGTGCCCCAACATTCGTGCCGGTACGCATGCGTGGTCCCCCAAACCTAAACACGCAGGGTGCCGCACGCTCTTGCCTGGTCGCTTGCCTTTTTTCCCGTGCCCCCCATTCGTGCCGGGACGCGTGCGTGGTCCCCCTGACCTAAACACGCAAGGCGCCGCACGCTGTTGCCTGGTCGCGTGCCTGGCTTCCCGTGCCCCCCTTCATGCCGGTACGCGTGTGTGTCCCCCCGAACCTAAACACACAGGGCGCCGCACGCTGTTGCCTGGTCGCTGGCCTGGCTTCCAGTGCCCCCCTTCGTGGTTGTATGCGTGCGTGGTCCCCCAAACCTAAACACCGCCGCATGCTTTTGCCTGGTCGCTGGCCTGGCTTCCCGTGCCCCCCTTCGTGCCTGTGTGCGTGCGTGGTCCCCCAGACTTAAACACGCAATGCGCCGCATGCGGTTGCCTGGTCGCTTGCCTTTCTTACCGTGCCCCAACATTCGTGCCTGTATGCATGCATGCGTTCCCTGACCTAAGCAAGCAGGGCGCCCCACGCTGTTGCCTGGTCGCTTGCCTGACTTCCCGTGCCCCCCTTCGTGCCTGCATGCATGCGTGGTCCCCCAGACCTAAACACGCACGGCGCCGCACGCTCTTGCCTGGTCGCTTGCCTGACTTCCCGTGCCCCAACATTCGTGCCTGTCTGCGTGCATGCGTCCCCAAACCTAATCACGCAGGGCGCTGCATGCTGTTGCCTGGTCGCTTGCCTGACTACCCGTGCCCCCCTTCGTGCCGGTACGCGTGCGTGGTCCCCCAGACCTAAACACGCAGGGCGCCGCACGCTGTTGCCTGGTCGCTTGCGATCCTTACCGTGCCCCAACATTCGTGCCTGTATGCGTGCATATCCCTCAAACTCTAACACGCAGGGCGCCGCACGCTTTTGCCTGGTCGCTTGCCTCTCTTCCCGTGCCCCCCTTCGTGCCTGTATGCATGCATGCGTCCCCAGACCTAAACACGCAGGGCGCCGCACGCTGTTGCCTCGTCGCTTGCCTCTCTTCCCGTGCCCCCCATTCGCGCCGGTACGCGTGCGTGGTCCCCCAGACCTAAACACGCAAGGCGCCGCATGCGGTTGCCTGGTCGCTTGCCTGACTTCCCGTGCCCCAACATTCGTGCCTGTATGCATGCATGCGTCCCCAAACCTAAGCAAGCAGGGCGCCGAACGCTGTTGCCTGGTCGTTTGCCTGACTTCCCGTGCCCCCCTTCGTGCCGGTACGCGTGCGTGGTCCCCCAGACCTAAACACACAGGGCGCCGCACGCTGTTGCCTGGTCGCTGGCCTGGCTTCCCGTGCCCCAACATTCGTGCCTGTATGCGTGCATGCGTCCCCAAACCTAAACACGCAGGGCGCCGCATGCTTTTGCCTGGTCGCTCGCCTGACTTCCCGTTCCCCCCTTCGTGCCGGTACGCGTGCGTGGTCCCCCAGACCTAAACAAGCAAGGCGCCGCACGCTGTTGCCTGGTCGCTTGCCTGACTTCCCGTGCCCCAACATTCGTGCCTGTATGCATGCATGCGTCCCCTGACCTAAGCAAGCAGGGCGCCGCACGCTTTTGCCTGGTCGCTTGCCTGACTTCCCGTGCCCCCCTTCGTGCCTGTATGCATGCGTGGTCCCCCAGACCTAAACACGCAAGGCGCCGCACGCTTTTGCCTGTTCGCTGGCCTGGCTTCCCGTGCCCCCCTTCGTGCCTGTATGCGTGCATGCGTCCCCTGACCTAAGCAAGCAGGGCGCCGCACGCTGTTGCCTGGTCGCTTGCCTGCCATCCCGTGCCCCAACATTCGTGCCGGTACGCATGCGTGGTCCCCCAAACCTAAACACGCAGGGTGCCGCACGCTCTTGCCTGGTCGCTTGCCTTTTTTCCCGTGCCCCCCATTCGTGCCGGGACGCGTGCGTGGTCCCCCTGACCTAAACACGCAAGGCGCCGCACGCTGTTGCCTGGTCGCGTGCCTGGCTTCCCGTGCCCCCCTTCATGCCGGTACGCGTGTGTGTCCCCCCGAACCTAAACACACAGGGCGCCGCACGCTGTTGCCTGGTCGCTGGCCTGGCTTCCAGTGCCCTCCTTCGTGGTTGTATGCGTGCGTGGTCCCCCATACCTAAACACCGCCGCATGCTTTTGCCTGGTCGCTGGCCTGGCTTCCCGTGCCCCCCTTCGTGCCTGTGTGCGTGCGTGGTCCCCCAGACTTAAACACGCAATGCGCCGCATGCGGTTGCCTGGTCGCTTGCCTTTCTTACCGTGCCCCAACATTCGTGCCTGTATGCATGCATGCGTTCCCTGACCTAAGCAAGCAGGGCGCCCCACGCTGTTGCCTGGTCGCTTGCCTGACTTCCCGTGCCCCCCTTCGTGCCTGCATGCATGCGTGGTCCCCCAGACCTAAACACGCACGGCGCCGCACGCTCTTGCCTGGTCGCTTGCCTGACTTCCCGTGCCCCAACATTCGTGCCTGTCTGCGTGCATGCGTCCCCAAACCTAATCACGCAGGGCGCTGCATGCTGTTGCCTGGTCGCTTGCCTGACTACCCGTGCCCCCCTTCGTGCCGGTACGCGTGCGTGGTCCCCCAGACCTAAACACGCAGGGCGCCGCACGCTGTTGCCTGGTCGCTTGCGATCCTTACCGTGCCCCAACATTCGTGCCTGTATGCGTGCATATCCCTCAAACTCTAACACGCAGGGCGCCGCACGCTTTTGCCTGGTCGCTTGCCTCTCTTCCCGTGCCCCCCTTCGTGCCTGTATGCATGCATGCGTCCCCAGACCTAAACACGCAGGGCGCCGCACGCTGTTGCCTCGTCGCTTGCCTGACTTCCCGTGCCCCCCATTCGTGCCGGTACGCTTGCGTGGTCCCCCAGACCTAAACACGCAAGGCGCCGCATGCGGTTGCCTGGTCGCTTGCCTGACTTCCCGTGCCCCAACATTCGTGCCTGTATGCGTGCATGCGTCCCCAAACCTAAGCAAGCAGGGCGCCGAACGCTGTTGCCTGGTCGTTTGCCTGACTTCCCGTGCCCCCCTTCGTGCCGGTACGCGTGCGTGGTCCCCCAGACCTAAACACACAGGGCGCCGCACGCTGTTGCCTGGTCGCTGGCCTGGCTTCCCGTGCCCCAACATTCGTGCCTGTATGCGTGCATGCGTCCCCAAACCTAAACACGCAGGGCGCCGCATGCTTTTGCCTGGTCGCTCGCCTGACTTCCCGTTCCCCCCTTCGTGCCGGTACGCGTGCGTGGTCCCCCAGACCTAAACACACAGGGCGCCGCACGCTGTTGCCTGGTCGCTTGCCTGACTTCCCGTGCCCCCCATTCGTGCCGGTACGCGTGCGTGGTCCCCCAAACTCTAACATGCAAGGCGCCGCATGAGTTTGCCTGGTCGCTGGCCTGACTTCCCGCGCCCCAACATTCGTGCCTGTATGCATGCATGCGTTCCCTGACCTAAACACGCAAGGCGCCGCATGCTTTTGCCTGGTCGCTTGCCTGACTTTCCGTGCCCCCCTTCGTGCCTGTATGCATGCGTGGTCCCCCTGACCTAAGCAAGCAAGGCGCCGCACGCTCTTGCCTGGTCGCTTGCCTCTCTTCCCGTGCCCCCTTCGTGCCTGTATGCATGCGTGGTCCCCCAGACTTAAACAAGCAAGGCGCCGCACGCTCTTGCCTGGACGCTTGCCTTCCTTACCGTGCCCCAACATTCATGCCTGTATGCGTGCATGCGTCCCCAAACCTAATCACGCAGGGCGCCGCACGCTGTTGCCTGGTCGCTTGCCTGACTTCCCGTGCCCCCCATTCGTGCCGGGACGCGTGCGTGGTCCCCCAGACCTAAACACGCAAGGCGCCGCACGCTCTTGCCTGGTCGCTTGCCTGACTTCCCGTGCCCCAACATTCGTGCCGGTACGCGTGCGTGGTCCCCCAGACTTAAACAAGCAAGGCGCCGCACGCCCTTGTCTGGTCGCTTGCCTCTCTTCCCGTGCCCCCCTTCGTGCCGGTACGCGTGCGTGGTCCCCCAGACTTAAACACGCAAGGTGCCACATGCGTTTGCCTGGTCGCTTGCCTGACTTCCCGTGCCCCAACATTCGTGCCTGTATGCATGCATGCGTCCCCTGACCTAAGCAAGCAGGGCGCCGCACGCTTTTGCCTGGTCGCTTGCCTGACTTCCCGTGCCCCCCTTCGTGCCTGTATGCATGCGTGGTCCCCCAGACCTAAACACGCAAGGCGCCGCACGCACTTGCCTGGTCGCTTGCCTGACTTCCCGTGCCCCAACATTCGTGCCTGTATGCGTGCATGCGTCCCCGAACCTAATCACGCAAGGCGCCGCACGCTTTTGCCTGTTCGCTGGCCTGGCTTCCCGTGCCCCCCTTCGTGCCTGTATGCGTGCATGCGTCCCCAGACCTAAACACGCAGGGCGCCGCACGCTTTTGCCTGGTCGCTTGCCTGACTTCCCGTGCCCCAACATTCGTGCCGGTACGCGTGCGTGGTCCCCCAGACCTAAACACGCAAGGCGCCGCACGCTCTTGCCTGGCCGCTTGCCTGACTTCCCGTGCCCCAACATTCGTGCCGGTACGCGTGCGTGGTCCCCCAGACTTAAACAAGCAAGGCGCCGCACGCCCTTGCCTGGTCGCTTGCCTCTCTTCCCGTGCCCCCCTTCGTGCCGGTACGCGTGCGTGGTCCCCCTGACCCAAACACGCAGGGCGCCGAACGCTGTTGCCTGGTCGTTTGCCTGACTTCCCGTGCCCCCCTTCGTGCCTGTGTGCGTGCGTGGTCCCCCTGACCCAAACACGCAAGGCGCCGCATGCGTTTGCCTGGTCGCTTGCCTGACGTACCGTGCCCCCCTTCGTGCCTGTATGCATGAGTGTCCCCCAAAACCTAAACACGCAGGGCGCCGCACGCTTTTGCCTGGTCGCTTGCCTTTCTTACCGTGCCCCAACATTCGTGCCTGTATGCATGCATGCGTCCCCTGACCTAAGCAAGCAGGGCGCCGCACGCTGTTGCCTGGTCGCTTGCCTGCCTTACCGTGCCCCCGTTCGTGCCTGTATGCATGCGTGGTCCCCCAGACCTAAACACTCAAGGCGCCGCACGCTGTTGCCTGGTCGCTTGCCTGACTTCCCGTGCCCCCCATTCGTGCCGGGACGCGTGCGTGGTCCCCCTGACCAAAACACGCAAGGCGCCGCACGCTGTTGCCTGGTCGCGTGCCTGGCTTCCCGAGCCCCCCTTCGTGCCTGTATGCGTGCGTGGTCCCCCAAACCCAAACACGCAGGGTGCCGCATGCTTTTGCCTGGTCGCTTGCCTTTTTTCCCGTGCCCCCCCTTCGTGCCGGTACGCGTGCGTGGTCCCCCAGACTTAAACAAGCAAGGCGCCGCACGCTCTTGCCTGGTCGCTTGCCTCTCTTCCCGTGCCCCAACATTCGTGCCGGTACGCGTGCGTGGTCCCCCAGACTTAAACACGCAAGGCGCCGCATGCGTTTGCCTGGTCGCTTGCCTTTCTTACCGTGCCCCAACATTCGTGCCTGTATGCATGCATGCGTTCCCTGACCTAAGCAAGCAGGGCGCCCCACGCTGTTGCCTGGTCGCTTGCCTGACTTCCCGTGCCCCCCTTCGTGCCTGCATGCATGCGTGGTCCCCCAGACTTAAACACGCAAGGCGCCGCACGCTCTTGCCTGGTCGCTTGCCTGACTTCCCGTGCGAATGGGGGGCACGGGAAGCCAGGCAAGCGACCAGGCAAATGTGTGCGGCGCCTTGCTTGTTTAAGTCTTTGTTTTTTTCCCAACATTGGTGCCTGTATGCATGCATGCGTTCCCTGACCTAAACACGCAAGGCGCCGCATGCTTTTGCCTGGTCGCTTGCCTGACTTCCCGTGCCCCCCATCGTGCCTGTATGCATGCGTGGTCCCCCTGACCTAAACATGCAAGGCGCCGCATGCTTTTGCCTCGTCGTTTGCCTGACTTCCCGTGCCCCCCTTCGTGCCTGTATGCATGCGTGGTCCCCCAGACCTAAACACGCAAGGCGCCGCACGCTTTTGCCTGGTCGTTTGCCTGACTTCCCGTGCCCCCCTTCGTGCCTGTATGCGTGCGTGGTCCCCCAGACCTAAACACGCAAGGCGCCGCACGCTCTTGCCTGGTCGCTTGCCTGACTTCCCGTGCCCCAACATTCGTGCCGGTACGCGTGCGTGGTCCCCCAGACCTAAACACGCAAGGCGCCGCACGCTCTTGCCTGGTCGCTTGCCTGACTTCCCGTGCCCCAACATTCGTGCCGGTACGCGTGCGTGGTCCCCCAGACTTAAACAAGCAAGGCGCCGCACGCTCTTGCCTGGTCGCTTGCCTGACTTCCCGTGCCCCCCTTCGTGCCGGTACGCGTGCGTGGTCCCCCAGACTTCAACACGCAAGGCGCCGCATGCGTTTGCCTGGTCGCTTGCCTGGTCGCTTGCCTGACTTCCCGTGCCCCAACATTCGTGCCTGTATGCATGCATGCGTTCCCTGACCTAAGCAAGCAGGGCGCCGCACGCTTTTGCCTGGTCGCTTGCCTGACTTCCCGTGCCCCCCATCGTGCCTGTATGCATGCGTGGTCCCCCAGACCTCAACACGCAAGGCGCCGCACGCTCTTGCCTGGTCGCTTGCCTGACTTCCCGTGCCCCAACATTCGTGCCTGTATGCGTGCATGCGTCCCCAAACCTAATCACGCAAGGCGCCGCACGCTTTTGCCTGGTCGCTGGCCTGGCTTCCCGTGCCCCCCTTCGTGCCTGTATGCGTGCGTGGTCCCCCAGACCTAAACACGCAAGGCGCCGCATGTGTTTGCCTGGTCGCTTGCCTGACTTCCCGTGCCCCAACATTCGTGCCTGTATGCATGCATGCGTTCCCTGACCTAAGCAAGCAAGGCGCCGCACGCTCTTGCCTGGTCGCTTGCCTGGCTTCCCGTGCCCCCCTTCGTGCCTGTATGCATGCGTGGTCTCCCAGACCTAAACACGCAAGGCGCCGCACGCTCTTGCCTGGTCGCTTGCCTGACTTCCCGTGCCCCAACATTCGTGCCTGTATGCGTGCATGCGTCCCCAAACCTAATCACGCAAGGCGCCGCACGCTTTTGCCTGGTCGCTGGCCTGGCTTCCCGTGCCCCCCTTCGTGCCTGTATGCGTGCCAGCGTCCCCAGACCTAAACACGCAAGGCGCCCCACGCTCTTGCCTGGTCGCTTGCCTGCCTTCCCGTGCCCCCCATTCGTGCCTGGACGCGTGCGTGGTCCCCCTGACCTAAATACGCAAGGCGCCGCATGCGTTTGCCTGGTCGCTTGCCTGACGTACCGTGCCCCCCTTCGTGCCTGTATGCATGAGTGTCCCCCAAAACCTAAACACGCAGGGCGCCGCACGCTTTTGCCTGGTCGCTTGCCTTTCTTACCGTGCCCCAACATTCGTGCCTGTATGCATGCATGCGTCCCCTGACCTAAGCAAGCAGGGCGCCGCACGCTGTTGCCTGGTCGCTTGCCTGCCTTCCCGTGCCCCCGTTCGTGCCTGTATGCATGCGTGGTCCCCCCAACTCTAACACTCAAGGCGCCGCACGCTGTTGCCTGGTCGCTTGCCTGACTTCCCGTGCCCAACATTCATGCCTGTATGCGTGCGTGGTCCCCCTGACCTAAACAAGCAAGGCGCCGCACGCTCTTGCCTGGTCGCTTGCCTGACTTCCCGTGTCCCAACATTCGTGCCGGTACGCGTGCGTGGTCCCCCAGACTTAAACAAGCAAGGCGCCGCACGCTCTTGCCTGGTCGCTTGCCTGACTTCCCGTGCCCCCCTTCGTGCCGGTACGCGTGCGTGGTCCCCCAGACTTAAACACGCAAGGCGCCGCATGCGTTTGCCTGGTCGCTTGCCTGACTTCCCGTGCCCCCCTTCTTGCCGGTACGCGTGCGTGGTCCCCCAGACTTAAACAAGCAAGGCGCCGCACGCTCTTGCCTGGTCGCTTGCCTCTCTTCCCGTGCCCCCCTTCTTGCCGGTACGCGTGCGTGGTCCCCCAGACTTAAACACGCAAGGCGCCGCACGCTGTTGCCTGGTCGCTTGCCTTTCTTACCGTGCTCCAACATTCGTGCCTGTATGCATGCATTCGTTCCCTGGCCTAAGCAAGCAGGGCGCCCCACGCTGTTGCCTGGTCGCTTGCCTGACTACCCGTGCCCCCCTTCGTGCCGGTACGCGTGCGTGGTCCCCCAGACCTAAACACGCAGGGCGCCGCACGCTCTTGCCTGGTCGCTTGCCTGACTTCCCGTGCCCCAACATTCGTGCCTGGACGCGTGCGTGGTCCCCCTGACCTAAACACGCAAGGCGCCGCACGCTTTTGCCTGGTCGCTTGCCTGACTTCCCGTGCCCCCCTTCGTGCCTGTATGCGTGCATGCGTCCCCCAGACTTAAACACGCAAGGCGCCGCACGCTCTTGCCTGGTCGCTTGCCTGACTTCCCGTGCGAATGGGGGGCACGGGAAGCCAGGCAAGCGACCAGGCAAATGCGTGCGGCGCCTTGCTTGCTTAAGTCTTTGTTTTTTTTCCCAACATTGGTGCCTGTATGCATGCATGCGTTTCCTGACCTAAACACGCAAGGCGCCGCATGCTTTTGCCTGGTCGCTTGCCTGACTTCCCGTGCCCTCCATCGTGCCTGTATGCATGCGTGGTCCCCCTGACCTAAGCAAGCAGGGCGCCGAACGCTGTTGCCTGGTCGTTTGCCTGACTTCCCGTGCCCCCCTTCGAACCTGTATGCATGCGTGGTCCCCCAGACCTAAACACGCAAGGCGCCGCACGCTTTTGCCTGGTCGCTTGCCTGACTTCCCGTGCCCCAACATTCGTGCCGGTACGCGTGCGTGGTCCCCCAGACTTAAACACGCAAGGCGCCGCACGCTCTTGCCTGGTCGCTTGCCTGACTTCCCGTGCCCCAACATTCGTGCCGGTACGCGTGCGTGGTCCCCCAGACTTAAACAAGCAAGGCGCCGCATGCTTTTGCCTGGTCGCTTGCCTGACTTCCCGTGCCCCCCATCGTGCCTGTACGCATGCGTGGTCCCCCTGACCTAAGCAAGCAGGGCGCCGAACGCTGTTGCCTGGTCGTTTGCCTGACTTCCCGTGCCCCCCTTCGAACCTGTATGCATGCGTGGTCCCCCAGACCTAAACAAGCAAGGCGCCGCACGCTCTTGCCTGGTCGCTTGCCTTTCTTACCGTGCCCCAACATTCGTGCCTGTATGCATGCATGCGTTCCCTGACCTAAGCAAGCAGGGCGCCCCACGCTGTTGCCTGGTCGCTTGCCTGACTACCCGTGCCCCCCTTCGTGCCGGTACGCGTGCGTGGTCCCCCAGACCTAAACACGCAGGGCGCCGCACGCTCTTGCCTGGTCGCTTGCCTGACTTCCCGTGCCCCAACATTCGTGCCTGGACGCGTGCGTGGTCCCCCTGACCTAAACACGCAAGGCGCCGCACGCTGTTGCCTGGTCGCTTGCCTGACTTCCCGTGCCCCCCTTCGTGCCTGTATGCGTGCATGCGTCCCCAAACCTAAGCACGCAGGGCGCCGCACGCTGTTGCCTGGTCGCTTGCCTGACTTCCCGTGCCCCCCTTCGTGCCTGCATGCATGCGTGGTCCCCCAGACTTAAACACGCAAGGCGCCGCATGCTTTTGCCTGGTCGCTTGCCTCTTTTCCCGTGCCCCCCTTCGTGCCTGTATGCATGAGTGTCCCCCAAAACCTAAACACGCAAGGCGCCGCACGCATTTGCCTGGTCGCTTGCCTGACTTCCCGTGCCCCCCATCGTGCCTGTATGCATGCGTGGTCCCCCTGACCTAAGCAAGCAGGGCGCCGAACGCTGTTGCCTGGTCGTTTGCCTGACTTCCCGTGCCCCCCTTCGAACCTGTATGCATGCGTGGTCCCCCAGACCTAAACACGCAAGGCGCCGCACGCTTTTGCCTGGTCGCTTGCCTGACTTCCCGTGCCCCCCATTCGTGCCTGTATGCGTGCGTGGTCCCCCAGACCTAAACACGCAAGGCGCCGCACGCTCTTGCCTGGTCGCTTGCCTGACTTCCCGTGCCCCAACATTCGTGCCGGTACGCGTGCGTGGTCCCCCAGACTTAAACAAGCAAGGCGCCACACGCTCTTGCCTGGTCGCTTGCCTGACTTCCCGTGCCCCAACATTCGTGCCGGTACGCGTGCGTGGCCCCCCAGACCTAAACACGCAAGGCGCCGCACGCTCTTGCCTGGTCGCTTGCCTGACTTCCCGTGCCCCAACATTCGTGCCGGTACGCGTGCGTGGTCCCCCAGACTTAAACAAGCAAGGCGCCACACGCTCTTGCCTGGTCGCTTGCCTGACTTCCCGTGCCCCAACATTCGTGCCGGTACGCGTGCGTGGTCCCCCAGACTTAAACAAGCAAGGCGCCGCACGCTTTTGCCTGGTCGCTTGCCTGACTTCCCGTGCCCCAACATTCGTGCCGGTACGCGTGCGTGGTCCCCCAGACTTAAACACGCAAGGCGCCGCATGCGTTTGCCTGGTCGCTTGCCTGACTTCCCGTGCCCCAACATTCATGCCTGTATGCATGCATGCGTTACCTGACCTAAGCAAGCAGGGCGCCGCACGCTTTTGCCTGGTCGCTTGCCTTTCTTACCGTGCCCCCCTTCGTGCCTGTATGCATGCGTGGTCCCCCAGACCTCAACACGCAAGGCGCCGCACGCTCTTGCCTGGTCGCTTGCCTTTCTTACCGTGCCCCAACATTCGTGCCTGTATGCATGCATGCGTCCCCTGACCTAAGCAAGCAGGGCGCCGCACGCTGTTGCCTGGTCGCTTGCCTGACTTCCCGTGCCCCCGTTCGTGCCTGTATGCATGCGTGGTCCCCCCAACTCTAACACTCAAGGCGCCGCACGCTGTCGCCTGGTCGTTTGCCTGACTTCCCGTGCCCCCCATTCGTGCCGGGACGCGTGCGTGGTCCCCCTGACCTAAACACGCAAGGCGCCGCACGCTCTTGCTTGGTCGCTTGCCTGACTTCCCGTGCGAATGGGGGGCACGGGAAGCCAGGCAAGCGACCAGGCAAATGCGTGCGGCGCCTTGCTTGTTTAAGTCTTTGTTTTTTTTCCCAACATTGGTGCCTGTATGCATGCATGCGTTCCCTGACCTAAACACGCAAGGCGCCGCATGCTTTTGCCTGGTCGCTTGCCTGACTTCCCGTGCCCCCCATCGTGCCTGTATGCATGCGTGGTCCCCCTGACCTAAGCAAGCAGGGCGCCGAACGCTGTTGCCTGGTCGTTTGCCTGACTTCCCGTGCCCCCCCTTCGAACCTGTATGCATGCGTGGTCCCCCAGACCTAATCACGCAGGGCGCCGCACGCTTTTGCCTGGTCGCTTGCCTCTCTTCCCGTGCCCCCCTTCGTGCCTGTATGCGTGCGTGGTCCCCCAGACCTAAACACGCAAGGCGCCGCACGCTCTTGCCTGGTCGCTTGCCTGACTTCCCGTGCCCCAACATTCGTGCCGGTACGCGTGCGTGGTCCCCCAGACCTAAACACGCAAGGCGCCACACGCTCTTGCCTGGTCGCGTGCCTGACTTCCCGTGCCCCAACATTCGTGCCGGTACGCGTGCGTGGTCCCCCAGACTTAAACAAGCAAGGCGCCGCACGCTCTTGCCTGGTCGCTTGCCTGACTTCCCGTGCCCCCCTTCGTGCCGGTACGCGTGCGTGGTCCCCCAGACGTAAACACGCAACTCGCCGCATGCGTTTGCCTGGTCGCTTGCCTGACTTCCCGTGCCCCAACATTCGTGCCTGTATGCATGCATGCGTTCCCTGACCTAAGCAAGCAGGGCGCCGCACGCTTTTGCCTGGTCGCTTGCCTTTCTTACCGTGCCCCAACATTCGTGCCTGGACGCGTGCGTGGTCCCCCAGACCTCAACACGCAAGGCGCCGCACGCTGTTACCTGGTCGCTTGCCTTTCTTACCGTGCCCCAACATTCGTGCCTGTATGCATGCATGCGTCCCCTGACCTAAGCAAGCAGGGCGCCGCACGCTGTTGCCTGGTCGCTTGCCTGACTTCCCGTGCCCCAACATTCGTGCCTGTATGCATGCATGCGTTCCCTGACCTAAGCAAGCAGGGCGCCGCACGCTTTTGCCTGGTCGCTTGCCTGACTTCCCGTGCCCCCCTTCGTGCCTGTATGCATGCGTGGTCTCCCAGACCTAAACACACAAGGCGCCGCACGCTCTTGCCTGTTCGCTTGCCTGACTTCCCGTGCCCCAACACTCGTGCCTGTATGCGTGCATGCGTCCCCAAACCTAATCACGCAAGGCGCCGCACGCTGTTGCCTGGTCGCTGGCCTGGCTTCCCGTGCCCCCCTTCGTGCCTGTATGCGTGCAAGCGTCCCCAGACCTAAACACGCAAGGCGCCGCACGCTCTTGCCTGGTCGCTTGCCTGCCTTCCCGTGCCCCCCATTCGTGCCTGGACGCGTGCGTGGTCCCCCTGACCTAAACACGCAAGGCGCCGCATGCGTTTGCCTGGTCGCTTGCCTGATGTACCGTGCCCCCCTTCGTGCCTGTATGCATGAGTGTCCCCCAAAACCTAAACACGCAGGGCGCCGCACGCTTTTGCCTGGTCGCTTGCCTTTCTTACCGTGCCCCAACATTCGTGCCTGTATGCATGCATGCGTCCCCTGACCTAAGCAAGCAGGGCGCCGCACGCTGTTGCCTGGTCGCTTGCCTGACTTCCCGTGCCCCCGTTCGTGCCTGTATGCATGCGTGGTCCCCCCAACTCTAACACTCAAGGCGCCGCACGCTGTTGCCTGGTCGCTTGCCTGACTTCCCGTGCCCCCCATTCGTGCCGGGACGCGTGCGTGGTCCCCCTGACCTAAACACGCAAGGCGCCGCACGCTCTTGCCTGGTCGCTTGCCTGACTTCCCGTGCCCCAACATTCGTGCCGGTACGCGTGCGTGGTCCCCCAGACTTAAACAAGCAGGGCGCCGCACGCTCTTGCCTGGTCGCTTGCCTGACTTCCCGTGCCCCCCTTCGTGCCGGTACGCGTGCGTGGTCCCCCAAAACCTAAACACGCAAGACGCCGCACGCTGTTGCCTGGTCGCTTGCCTGACTTCCCGTGCCCCCCTTCGTGCCTGTCTGCGTGCATGCGTCCCAAAACCTAATCACGCAGGGCGCTGCATGCTGTTGCCTGGTCGCTTGCCTGACTACCCGTGCCCCCCTTCGTGCCGGTACGCGTGCGTGGTCCCCCAGACCTAAACACGCAGGGCGCCGCACGCTCTTGCCTGGTCGCTTGCCTGACTTCCCGTGCCCCAACATTCGTGCCTGGACGCGTGCGTGGTCCCCCTGACCTAAACACGCAAGGCGCCGCACGCTTTTGCCTGGTCGCTTGCCTGACTTCCCGTGCCCCCCTTCGAACCTGTATGCGTGCATGCGTCCCCAAACCTAAGCACGCAGGGCGCCGCACGCTGTTGCCTGGCCGCTTGCCTGACTTCCCGTGCCCCCCATTCGTGCCTGTATGCATGCGTGGTCCCCCAGACCTAAACACGCAGGGCGCCGCACGCTCTTGCCTGGTCGCTTGCCTGACTTCCCGTGCCCCAACATTCGTGCCTGGACGCGTGCGTGGTCCCCCTGACCTAAACACGCAAGGCGCCGCACGCTTTTGCCTGGTCGCTTGCCTGACTTCCCGTGCCCCCCTTCGTGCCTGTATGCGTGCATGCGTCCCCAAACCTAAGCACGCAGGGCGCCGCACGCTGTTGCCTGGCCGCTTGCCTGACTTCCCGTGCCCCCCATTCGTGCCGGGACGCGTGCGTGGTCCCCCTGACCTAAACACGCAAGGCGCCGCACGCTGTTGCCTGGTCGCTTGCCTGGCTTCCCGTGCCCCCCTTCGTGCCTGTATGCATGAGTGTCCCCCAAACCTAAACACGCAAGACGCCGCACGCTGTTGCCTGGTCGCTTGCCTTCCTTACCGTGCCCCAACATTCGTGCCTGTGTGCGTGCATGCGTCTCCAGACCTAAACACGCAAGGCGCCGCACGCTCTTGCCTGGTCGCTTGCCTGACTTCCCGTGCCCCAACATTCGTGCCGGTACGCGTGCATGCGTCTCCAGACCTAAACACGGAAGGCGCCGCATGCTTTTGCCTGGTCGCTTACCTGGCTTCCCGTGCCCCAACATTCATGCCTGTATGCGTGCATGCGTCCCCAAACCTAATCACGCAGGGCGCCGCATGCTGTTGCCTGGTCGCGTGCCTGACTTCCCGTGCCCCCCTTCGTGCCGGTACGCGTGCGTGGTCCCCCAGACCTAAACACGCAGGGCGCCGCACGCTGTTGCCTCGTCGCTTGCCTGACTTCCCGTGCCACAACATTCGTGCAGGTACGCGTGCATATCCCTCAAACTCTAACACGCAGGGCGCCGCACGCTTTTGCCTGGTCGCTTGCCTCTCTTCCCGTGCCCCCCTTCGTTCCGGTACGCGTGAGTGGTCCCCCAGACTTAAACACGCAGGGCGCCGCACGCGGTTGCCTGGTCGCGTGCCTGACTTCCCGTGCCCCCCTTCGTGCCGGTACGCGTGCATGGTCCCCCTGACCTAAACACGCAAGGCGCCGCATGCGGTTGCCTGGTCACTTGCCTGGCTTCCCGTGCCCCCCTTCGTGCCTGTATGCATGAGTGTCCCCCAAAACCTAAACACGCAAGGCGCCGCACGCATTTGCCTGGTCGCTTGCCTTTCTTACCGTGCCCCAACATTCGTGCCTGTATGCATGCATGCGTCCCCTGACCTAAGCAAGCAGGGCGCCGCACGCTCTTGCCTGGTCGCTTGCCTGACTTCCCGTGCCCCCCTTCGTGCCTGTATGCATGCGTGGTCCCCCAGACCTAAACACTCAAGGCGCCGCACGCTGTTGCCTGGTCGCTTGCCTGACTTCCCGTGCCCCCCATTCGTGCCTGTATGCGTGCGTGGTCCCCCTGACCTAAACACGCAAGACGCCGCACGCATTTGCCTGTTCGCTGGCCTGGCTTCCCGTGCCCCCCTTCGTGCAGGTACGCGTGCGTGTCCCCCAAAACCTAAACACGCAGGGCGCCGCACGCTCTTGCCTGGTCGTTGGCCTGGCTTCCCGTGCCCCTCTTCGTGCCTGTATGCGTGCATGCGTCCCCAAACCTAAACACGCAGGGTGCCGCATGCTTTTGCCTGGTCGCTTGCCTCTTTTCCCGTGCCCCCCTTCGTGCCGGTACGCGTGCGTGGTCCCCCAGACCTAAACACGCAGGGCGCCGCACGCTGTTGCCTGGTCGCTTGCCTGACTTCCCGTGCCCCCCATTCGTGCCGGTACGCGTGCGTGGTCCCCCTGACCTAAACACGCAAGGCGCCGCATGCGGTTGCCTGGTCACTTGCCTGGCTTCCCGTGCCCCCCTTCGTGCCTGTATGCATGAGTGTCCCCCAAAACCTAAACACGCAAGACGCCGCACGCTGTTGCCTGGTCGCTTGCCTTCCTTACCGTGCCCCAACATTCGTGCCTGTGTGCGTGCATGCGTCTCCAGACCTAAACACGCAAGGCGCCGCACGCTCTTGCCTGGTCGCTTGCCTGACTTCCCGTGCCCCAACATTCGTGCCGGTACGCGTGCATGCGTCTCCAGACCTAAACACGGAAGGCGCCGCATGCTTTTGCCTGGTCGCTTACCTGGCTTCCCGTGCCCCAACATTCATGCCTGTATGCGTGCATGCGTCCCCAAACCTAATCACGCAGGGCGCCGCATGCTGTTGCCTGGTCGCGTGCCTGACTTCCCGTGCCCCCCTTCGTGCCGGTACGCGTGCGTGGTCCCCCAGACCTAAACACGCAGGGCGCCGCACGCTGTTGCCTCGTCGCTTGCCTGACTTCCCGTGCCACAACATTCGTGCAGGTACGCGTGCATATCCCTCAAACTCTAACACGCAGGGCGCCGCACGCTTTTGCCTGGTCGCTTGCCTCTCTTCCCGTGCCCCCCTTTGTGCCGGTACGCGTGCATGGTCCCCCTGACCTAAACACGCAAGGCGCCGCATGCAGTTGCCTGGTCACTTGCCTGGCTTCCCGTGCCCCCCTTCGTGCCTGTATGCATGAGTGTCCCCCAAAACCTAAACACGCAAGGCGCCGCACGCATTTGCCTGGTCGTATGCCTTTCTTACCGTGCCCCAACATTCGTGCCTGTATGCATGCATGCGTCCCCTGACCTAAGCAAGCAGGGCGCCGCACGCTCTTGCCTGGTCGCTTGCCTGACTTCCCGTGCCCCCCTTCGTGCCTGTATGCATGCGTGGTCCCCCAGACCTAAACACTCAAGGCGCCGCACGCTGTTGCCTGGTCGCTTGCCTGACTTCCCGTGCCCCCCATTCGTGCCTGTATGCGTGCGTGGTCCCCCTGACCTAAACACGCAAGACGCCGCACGCATTTGCCTGTTCGCTGGCCTGGCTTCCCGTGCCCCCCTTCGTGCAGGTACGCGTGCGTGTCCCCCAAAACCTAAACACGCAAGACGCCGCACGCATTTGCCTGGTCGCTGGCCTGGCTTCCCGTGCCCCTCTTCGTGCCTGTATGCGTGCATGCGTCCCCAAACCTAAACACGCAGGGTGCCGCATGCTTTTGCCTGGTCGCTTGCCTCTTTTCCCGTGCCCCCCTTCGTGCCGGTACGCGTGCGTGGTCCCCCAGACCTAAACACGCAGGGCGCCGCACGCTGTTGCCTGGTCGCTTGCCTGACTTCCCGTGCCCCCCATTCGTGCCGGTACGCGTGCGTGGTCCCCCTGACCTAAACACGCAAGGCGCCGCACGCATTTGCCTGGTCACTTGCCTGGCTTCCCGTGCCCCCCTTCGTGCCTGTGTGCGTGCATGCGTCTCCAGACCTCAACACGCAAGGCGCCGCATGCATTTGCCTGGTCGCTCGCCTGACTTCCCGTGCCCCAACATTCGTGCCGGTACGCGTGCATGCGTCTCCAGACCTAAACACGGAAGGCGCCGCATGCTTTTGCCTGGTCGCTTACCTGGCTTCCCGTGCCCCAACATTCATGCCTGTATGCGTGCATGCGTCCCCAAACCTAATCACGCAGGGCGCCGCATGCTGTTGCCTGGTCGCTTGCCTGACTTCCCGTGCCCGCCTTCGTGCCGGTACGCGTGCGTGGTCCCCCAGACCTAAACACGCAGGGCGCCGCACGCTGTTGCCTGGTCGCTTGTCTGACTTCCTGTGCCCCAACATTCGTGCCTGTATGCATGCATGCGTCCCCCAGACCTGCTTCCTGTCCATTGTGCCCGTCCTTGCACGGCTCCGCATTCGCATCGCCCATGCCGCATGCCGTACGACCGGGATTGCGCCATGCAACGCGCGCGTTGCTCTTTTTCTGTTGGCCGCCCCGCGTCAGTACTTTGTTACTTTCTTGCATGATTGCTTTCTCAGTGCCTCGCCTTAGTTCTCGGTCAGCACCCGCCGTCCCGCAGCACAGCCTCAGCCACCCTCCCGCTCAAACCCGCCGGCACAGCCCCCCCGCCAGCTCCCCCCCCTACCCCGCCCACCACCGCCACCGGCCCCACACTCGCCAACATCGTCAAACCCATCACACAAGCCCAAAGTCGCACCATCACACAAAGATGGGAAGCCGAGGGCACCACCGCGCTAGAGACCCTGTACGCCACACTAGCCATGCCTGATCATACCGCGCAACAAATTGTTGAAGCCACGGTGACTGCTCTTTCTGCCAACACCCACCACACGCAGGCCACACGCACGGCACACGAAACCATACTACGCGCCCGCGCACAGCTCACTAACATAGACCTAAACGCCGCCTCCACTGCGCTGTATGGGACCCTCGCGGTCGGAGCCAGAATCATGCTGGAAACATGCCCGCAGAAACCCCCCCGGACCTCCCGGGCAAAGCCATCTAGAACAGAAGCAAACAAACTGAAGCGGCTACTGGCCATCGAGAAACAGAAGAAACAGATGTACTTATATCTACTGCAGGCTGCCCCACGACACGACAACTCCACCACACCCCCGCCCCAGCCACGACCTGACACCTCCGAACCCACGCCCCCGCCCCCTGTGACCGACGCCAAGCAAGACTGGCAAGAAGCGCTCAAAAAAAGACGCACCACTCAGAAAGAAGCCAGCGCCAAGGCCGCTAGCAAGTGGCTCACAAAAATCTCCAAACTATTTACTACCTCCCAACGCAAAGCGTCACAAATCATGCTGGGCAAATCCGGGCCAAGGCACAACCTCACAGCAGTCCGCCACCCCACCACTGAGCAAATTGCTACCAACAGCGCCGACATAAACGCCGCGCTCCAAGCCCACTTCCAGGCCGCAGCGGAACCTACAGGGGGCCCACGCACTGGCCGATACCGCCCAGAAGACACTAACCCCCGCTTCCCCTGGAACGAACCGGGAGCACCAGACGGCGGGATCCAGCTGACGCGTGCACACCACCCCGACAACATCTCCCTCCTCCCAAACGTGGCCGACCCCAGCAACTTTCAACGCTGCATGCAAACCCTATCTCGGAATAAAAGCCCCGGCCCAGATGGGCTCCCGAATGAACTACTTAAATGCATGCCTGATGCCTTACAGAGCGCCATGCACACCCTCTTGTGCGTGGCGTGGATTAAAGCCGAGCTCCCCGCAGGGTGGAGCACCAGTGACACAATCCTCCTATACAAAAAGGCTGACCCGCTATCCATATCAAACTACCGCCCTATCGCCCTCTGCAACACGCTCTACAAGCTGTACACAAGCTTGCAACCGAAGCGTGCACTGAACTACTCATCCACAGTGAGGCGCAAGAAGGCTTCCAAAAACACAAAGGCACAGAACGCCAGATCATGAACCTACTGCACGTGATTGAGGACGCAGCGCTAACCAGAAGGGATTTGTACGTTGCGTATATTGACTTCTCCAACGCCTTCGGCACCATTGACCACGACCGGCTACTTGTAGTGATGCACCACCTCGGCCTACCAACCGACTTTATAGAGGTTGTACGTAATCTGTACTCGACAGCGAACACTACCATCCGTACCGCTCACGGCCGCACGACCCCTGTGCACATACGACGAGGCACAATGCAAGGTGATACCCTCTCTCCGCTACTGTTCATAATCTTCCTCGAACCGTTAATACGGTGGCCCCACTGCGGCGGCCGAGGCTACCGCTACGGCTGCCTCACGCACACCGAGAATGACGAATACAACTGCTCATCCCTAGGATACGCGGACGACCTAGCAGTCGCCGCAAACTCCCGCGACAACCTCAGATGTCAAACCGAAAAGATCGCACGGTACGCGGCATGGGGCGGCATGCGCATCAACCGAGACAAGAGCGCCTGTACGGGTATCCTACACCACTACGCACGCGCTAACAGCACCGATAAGAGCATCAAGGGCCCCGCGTGCGAGCGCACCCTCAAACGTCTTCTAGACGGCCAGACGGCCAGACGGCCAGACGGCCAGACGGCCAGACGGCTCCAGTTACAAAAATGGCAAACCGACCGCCATAGCCCTACCCTATGTACCCCCACACAAGCCTTACCGATACTTGGGGGTGGAAATCACCATGACCCTAGACTGGCGACACCAGCTGAAAGCAGTTAAAGCCGAACAAACTAGCGCTGGGAACGAGCTCAGCAAATACCAGAAACTCCCGCGGCAATGCTACATGCTTATCAAACAATGTCTTAAGGCTAAAATTGCCTACTCCCTCCCCGCCATGGCCTACACTCAGCACGACATCCGATCCCTAGATGCCCAAATTGCAGGCATCACGCGTCGGTGCGTAGGCTTGCCGCGCGACTGCGCTACCCGCGCCATCCTGCTCCCGCAAGAGAGGGGAGGCCTAGGCGTCGGCTCCCTCCGTGAAGAGTATGTGCAGCGAGCCACACGGCTACTCATGATCTCACTCAACGACACGGGCCGCCTCGGAGTTGTCACGCGCCGCCTTCTGCACCTCCAAGCCGCGCACGCAGGTAGCGACCTCCCGCTGCATGACATGAGACGGGCAGGGCAATTCTTCGTCACCCTCAAGCAACTGACCCTCCTACAGGAACACGGTCTACTCGCTATGCTACAAGGCAAAGAGTTCTCCGCAGCCATGCCAGCCCTAGTAGCCAAACTCCGCGCTGCCGAAGCGGCCACCCCACCATACCTGCGCGCAGACTGGGTCAGCCCCTTAACCGTTGATCTAGGCGTATGCCTGGCAGACCTGGTGGATGCAAACACAGGGCGTCACCTCATCGACACCACGCAATTGGACAGGCGCTTCCCGAAAGGCAGGGTCAAGGATCGCCATAAGCGCGCCCTTAACCGCCTCACCCATGCCCTGTGCACCCCCGCGGATCCAGCCCCCAGGCCGACCAGTCTCCAACCCCTGCCCGCGCACATGCGCGCCCTGCCCGCAGGTGCCACGAAGGCCGACCTCACCACAACCGGTGTCCTGCCAAAACCCGTACCGCAACGTACGCTCACCTCCCTACTAGCTAGCTGGCGCCCCATGACGTCGCGCAGAACCGATGCACCGGCGCAGGCGGGGCCAAAGCGAACGGCGAAACAGCGTCACACCCAATTCATTAAACAGGAGACACGCACAACCAACCCTGAGGTCCAAGCCAACGACGCCGCCCTACCCGGCCGCACCATGCAATACCCCTCTGACCCCTCAAAGGACCTCTCTTTCTACATGCATGCAGCGCATGAATTCGGCCCATTAGCCCACAAATGCACAACCCTTGGAACCACACGATGGACCGGCAAATGGCGTGTCCCGGCCCGAACAATCCCGAGTCACGTCACGGTGCAAGGGCCCCCCACCCAAACCATACACGCCCTACTCACCTCCCGCCCCACCCAAGCGCCCACCGTCCCGACCCAACAGCGCTTCCAGCTACCGGAAGGACACCCCACTACTCCACCTCCAGCACCCACAAACACGTACCCCCTTAGCCGCCGCAAACGCCACTCCAACCCCGTCCGCTGCCCACACACTCACCACGCAGCACCACCGGGGCAGCTCGCCAGAGCCACCAGACCCCGCCGCCGATGTGCAGCCGTGCAGCCCGGCTACCGACCTGGATGGCGCAAAGCCCGAGACGTTGCACTCAGCGGCAGGCTCCCCCAATCGGACGCGGGGGTGACGGCAGCACAACACATGACCGCCCACCTGTCCAATCGAGACGACGTCATCGCCACTATTGTTAGCGGCCCCATGACCCACAAAACCATTGCGCCCCCACCCAAGAGCAAACGAACACGCGACCCACCACCTGCGGAGCCGCCGTGGGCCGACCGATGCCGCTACCGGGTCCGCTGGCAACCAACACTAACCACTGCCGGCATACTTCACGCCTACAAGTTGCAAAATTACACGGCTGTCAGCACCTCCAAACCTTCGTGCATGTTATGGGGACAAGGCATCAGGCGCTACATGACACATGTGCAGTGGGCTGAGACAGAAGACCCATTATCCACGCTATCCCAGAACCCCGGCTGGCCGCCGCGCTCGCACGTTACAAAATAGCGCAAGCCGCGGATACCCCTCCCGCCCCTCCCCCCGCCTCTGACACCCACCTCACCGACAAGCAGCGCCAAGGCCGATGGCGCGACCCAGGACCCAGCGTAGCCGCACGTAAACGCGCCATCCTCCGGACGTGCGCCATCGACACGAACCCTGCAACCCGGACACGGACATACACCCGACAGGCCAGTACCGTGTTCAAATGGGCATGCGTGAGCCGAGCCCTACCCAGGGCGCAACCCCCCACCACTAAAACAGACCCAGATCTCACAGCCCGAGTGTACGGCCCAGACGGGCGGTGCGTCGGGGCAATAAGCGCAGACCGGCTTGCCCTCCTACATGCCCGATACCTAGAGTCCAACCCCGGAATGCCCCCAGCAGCGCTAGCGGCCGCACTCGCCTCTCTCCTCACTCGCTACCGCCCTAGTAAGCGGCGCAAGGACGGTTCGACCAACCCAGCACACGAAGTCACTCTATGCCCGGGCCTCCTGTCGGCGCTTATATCACACCTACGCTTTGAGTCCGAAGCGTTTGCCTCCCCCCTAAACGCACACCCTGACATCCCCATTTACTACACTTCGAAGCCCGAAGACGCCGCCTTTGGAGCCCACCACGACTGCTTCAGCCGTCCCCTCCACGGCATAACTCTTGTCCACCCACCCCCACAACCAGAATACGCTAACCTGGCCGTTGCATGGGCGGTCATCAGCGCAGAAGCAGCAGACGCCGGCGCGCCACACTTGTCAGTGGTGGTAGTGCCCCACGGTGACACCAGCGGCTACACGTCCTGGCTCCAGCACCCCTTGGTGCACGAGCTGGGGCACATTAAACGGTCACACGCCTGGGCCAGCATGGCATCTGGCATGGGCCAACCACAGGAGCTCCCAGCACACCGACACGGCCTCCACATCCTGTGCGTGGCAAAGGAACAGGGGCACGCACGGTTGAACCAAGCCCTGGCAGACGGACTGGCAGTCGCCTTGTCAGACGCCCTGGGCCACACGCCACCTCCGGCCGCCCTCAAAGCCCAACCCTGCCGGGACACCCCGAAACCCTGGCCCAAAACCCCGCGAAAACTAGAGCGCCGCATACGCAGCAGCGCAACGCCGCCCCCACCGACTCCCCGTGATACGCTGGTGCTCCCGACACCAACTGAGCTCGCCACCCTCTACCGAGCTACCATACCTCCCGCGCACACGCAAGGTGCGGGCCGTCTTTACCGACGGAAGTAAGGTTGCCCCACACACGCGAATACACGGGTTTAGGAGCGGCGGTCTGGGACGCAACCGAGGACCGGGCTACGCACATTGACGAGGATGTCGCCTTTGATACACCACTCAGCACCATTCTCCGGTGCGAATCCTCAGCCATACGAACAGCTCTCAGCCTCCATCGCGACACCTCCCACCTGAGGATTTACACCGACAGCCTTGTCAGTCTGTTCATCCTTCGCCGCGCCATAATGGAACCAGAGTCGCTCCACGTTAGCAAACACCGCGAAATGTTCGGGGCCATCGTTGACCTCCTCGCCGAGCGGGGCATAGCTGGGCATAAAACGCGCTTCTACCACGTACGCTCACACCAAGACGACACCTGCGTTGGTAATCAAAAGGCCGACGAAGCGGCACAGGCCGTGGCGACCAGAGAGGTTCAACCAGACGTTCAGAAACAGTATACTCGCACCCATTTGAAATCTAGAGGGTTGGGTGGCCAAGAAAGCCAATGGATACACCAACTCAGGCGTATACGCACAACTATGGGAAGATGCTAGACAACACATCGATGAACGATATGGGCTGGACTTGTTCGATGCATGCTCCTTTGAAGAAGCTCGTTGTGCATTTAAGTATCGCTGGGGCCTCTCGTGGAACGCTAAACGGGCTGCTCGTGTAAAACATCCCATGCCTGGCTGCGCGGGAGGCGAATGCCCCCTGTGCCGTGGCGACGACGTTGGCTCCCACATTCTGGGTGGCTGCACTCAACCGACGGTTGAAGGCCGCGTACATCGCACGCCACAACCATGCGGTCCAGAAGATCGCAAAAGCAGTGAGTCAGGGACTGCACGGAGGCTGTGCCCTGTACATGGACGCTGGCAAACATGCCCCTGCTTTCAGCGGGGGACCCCGCATACCCGATTGGGTGCTCCCCGGCACGCCCCGAGAGCGTGCGACTCAAATTCCGCCCAGACCTCTTGGTTATCCCCACCATCCGCATGCACCGCTCTGGACAACACACCAAACACGCCCCGCACGAGACACCAGCGCAGTGCGCACAAAGTGTACGTGATCGAAGTGGGCTACTGCTCGGACCTGCGCCACCCCCGAAAAACGGGCGGAAAAGCTGCAGCAACACACAAAACTGGTCACCGCTCTCCGCAACGCAGGCTGGGACGTTGCCCCCAAGCGAGACAACCATAATTACCTTGGGACACACCGGCACAATCACACCGCACCTCCATGCTCTCCTCAAAACCCTTGGATGCTCAACACAAATCGCGCGCACCGCACCTGCAGAAAACTCACCAAACACGCCGTCCATACAACGACCTCCATACCACCGCTCTTCGCCGAGAACTCTGCAGCCACAAGTGGCCCGGTCGACCACCGTAATAACGTCTAACCGCACTGGGAGTGGGACCTGGCCCAGCGCGCCTTGGCACGCTGCCTGCCTCCCCACTCCACCTGGGGACAGGGGCCCAGCGGCGGGGACCACCTCCACGGTGGTCCCCTATGCCCTCATGCCCCTACCTCCTAGAACACGCCCTGTCACGCCAGGGAGTACCTCATTATTATTGTTATTATCAAGCGACAGGCAAACCGCGCAGCGCCATGATTGTTTAGGTCTGGGGACGCATGCACGCATACAGGCACGAAGGGGGGCACGGGAAGCCAGGCAAGCAACCAGGCAAGAGCGTGCGGCGCCTTGCGTGTTTAGGTTTAGGGGGACACGCATACACGCATACAGGCACGAAGGGGGGCACGAGAAGCCAGGCAAGCGACCAGGCAAGAGCGTGCGGCGCCATGATTGTCAAGGTCTGGGGACGCTGCACGCATACAGGCACGAAGGGGGGCACGGGAAGTCAGGCAAGCGACCAGGCAAGA
>JAEHOD010000153.1:0-84150 GCA_016834595.1 Chlamydomonas schloesseri | reverse complement strand
ACCACCACCACCACCACCACCCACCACCACCACCACCACCACCACCACCACCACCACCACCACACCACTCACTTGTACACCTGGCCCAGGCTGGCCGCCGCCACGGGCTTCTCGCTCAGGCTGGTGAACACCTGCTCGGGCGCGCGGCCGCCAAAGGCCCGAGCCATCTCCGCCTTGGCCTCGTCGCAGGGGAAGGGCGGCACACGGTCCTGTGTGAGGGCCGCGTGAGGCCGTGTGTGCAGAGTGTGGAGTGTGGAGTGTGGGCGAAGGAAGTGGTTGAATGGGCTGGCGGGCGGAGCGACAGGAGGAGAAGGGAACTTGCAGCCGGCCAGCGACATGCCGCGTCTTGCCTTGCCTTGCCTGCGTTCGCAGCCCCCGTGCCCCCTGCCCGCCCGCCTTCTTCCCACACACTCTCGCTCCTCAAATAACGCCCCAACTCCCTAGCCACCTCCCCAATTGGCTGTTACTCGCACCCCCCCCACACACAAACCCACCTGCAGCAGCTGGATCTGGTTGAAGTAGGCGGGCGTGAGCAGGTCCACACGCGTGGACAGCGCCTGGGCCACCTTGACGTAGCTGCAGGTGCGGGCGGCAGGTGTGGCCATGAGCACAACAGAGGTGACGGGGAGCAATAATACCCGCGTACCCTCGATTTTGCATGCGCTAGCGCCGCCCCAAACTTCCAACCCCTATCTCCTCAAGCCCACCTGCACGGCACGACACCACCACCACCACAATGCACGGCCACGTCCTGCCACGCGTTGTTGGTGTGCACCCACCGCACCACTAGTGCCCAGTCCAGCGCCGGCCCGCCCCCGCTACGTCACCACGTCACCACTGCTACGTCACCACTGCTACGTCACCACTGCCACGTCACCACTGCCACGTCACCACTGCTACATCACCACCACCACTCACGCCGGGCCCAGGCGCTCGATGACGCCGCGCAGCTGCTCCGCGCGCGCCTGCTCGTTGGCCTCCAGCCGCCCGGTGGCCAGGTCCGCCAGCAGCGCCGCGCCGAACGCCGCCGCCTCGGCCGCCACCTGGGGGGGGAGGGGGGAGGGGTGCCATGCGTGTTAAATTAATGAAGAAGGGGGAGGGGTGCCATGCGTGTTTGGTTAATGACGAGGGAGATGTAGACAGGCGTTGCGACACCAAAAGGTGTACTGGGTGGAGGAGGGGTGGCGGGGGCACGAATGAGCCCGACAGGTCCGGCATACGCTGACGTATGCAGTCAGGACTTGCGCTTGGCACCGACTGAAAAGGAAAGCCCGCCCGCCGTCTCCGGTCCGCTGCCGCTGCCGCTCCCGCGTGCGCCGCAAACTTTCTCCATCCTTCAGCCCGCTGTCAGCGCCCGCTCCAATGCTACATCTTGTCCCCACCTCTCCCGCTACAGCTGCCGCCGCCACCGTTGCCGCAGCAGCAGCCGCCAACCCAACCCACCTGTGCCGAGCGGCGCGCCACCGCCAGCGGCCGCCGCGCGAAGTAGGCGGCGACCACGTCGGGGTCGTACTCGTGGGACAGCTCGTCGTCGTAGTCACGGTCCGAGTAGGACGCGGCGGCAGGGCCTGTGGCGCGGCGATAGGACATAGCGTTGAAGCGCCAGCAGCAGCACTTAGACGACACATAGAAGACCATGGAAAGGGTGGCCGCTGCGGAAGCGCCCATTGGCACCTGCTCACTGCGCAACCTCGCCCCACCATGCCACCTCACCCCGGGGCCCGCACCCCACCCCAGTACCTGCACCTGGTACCTCAGCCCACAGAAACGCACACGCACACGCACACGCACACGCACATGCACACACGCACACGCACGCTTACCTGTGTACCCCTCCGGCGGCGTGGAGGCGGCGATGGCCAGCAGGCTCAGCGCCGCCACCACACCCACCTGCCCCAGCGAGTAGCCGCCCACGCCGTTGGCCTCCGCCGCCGCAAACGCCGCCGTCAGCGACGCCAGCAGCTCCTCCGGCGCCGCCGCCGCCGCCTCACCGCCCGCCGCCGCCAGGCCGCGCAGGCCCGCGCCCAGCGCCGCCGCCGACGCGCCCAGCTGCTGTAGCGAGGCGCCGACGCCGGCGGCGGCGCCGCCGGCGCCCATGCCCACCGCGTCCACCGCCGCCAGGCTGGGCGGCAGCGGCAGCGTCATGACGCCCGCCACCTCCCGCAGCTGGTCCAGCGCCGACGTCAGCGACGCCGACGTGGCGGCGTCGATGACCTCCAGGCCGGCGAAGCGCTCGCCCACCCAGGACGCAAGCGACTGCACGCCGCGCGCAAACGCCACGGAGCCAAAGTGCGGCGGCAGCGGCTCGCCGGGGGCGGCGCCCGCCGCGGCGGCGGCGGCGGCGGCGGCGCTGCGCGCCAGCTCCGCGCCGCCGGGCCCGGCGGCGCCCGCCAGCGCGGCGCTCAGGTTCTGGCCGAGCGCGGCGCCGGCGGCGGTGAGGCTCGAGCCGTCGGCGCCAGCGGCCACGGCAGGGAGGGCGGGCAGGGACGGCAGGGCGGGCAGGGACGGTAGGCTGATGGAGGGCGCAGAGACGGAGACGGCGGGCAGGGAGGTGGTCAGGGGCTGCAGTGCGCCACCCACGGCCGAGCCTGCGGGAACAAAGTTGCAGACAGGCGAGGGGGAGGGGGAAAGACAGGTTGGGGAGGGCGAAACAGGATGCGCGCCATCCATTGGTTGAGGGCACGAACTGTGCTGCCACACCTCTAGCAGTCCTTTCAGGCAACGCTTATGTACGACACGTATTGCGCCACAACGGCGCCGCACCGGCCAGCCCACGGGCGCGCAGGCGCGCCGCACGCAGGCCCCCACCCACCTGCAGCGTCCAGGGAAGGGAGCGAGGGCAGGCCGGGCAGCCGCGGCGCAGCGGCCGCCAGCTGCTGCACGGCGCCGGCAATGACACGGGAGCCGAAGTGCGGCTCCAGACCCGACAGCGCGGCGGCGGCGCCCTCGGGCCCGGATTGCAGGAGAGAGCTGACCTGGCTAGGCAGCTGCAAGCTGCGTGTGACAGAGCACCACAGAGCGGACGTGGAGGTGGTTAAGGGCTTGGAGCGGCAAGCAAAAGGGAAAGTGGGCGCGTGACGCAACGCAGGGTTGCGGGGAGGAGCAGGCGCATAACGTGGGAAAGAAGAAGCAATGGGAAAGAAGAAGCACTTGCGGGGCTGGGCGCTGTTGTCCGCGACAGTGGAAACACAGCGACCGGCGTGCCCCCCCGGGCGGCCACGCGGCCAAGCGGCCACGCGGACGCCAAGACCACAGCTGGCAGCTCCTCCATGCAAGGAAAGCCCGCCATCAGTCTCCAATACCAGCGGAATGCTTAATCATTTATGCAACTGATTTACAAGAGCTTGCGAGGTCCAGAAAGGCCGTAACCGAGGAGCGCTACGCGAACCCGCTTCCGCACCACTCAAGGCCGGAGCCTTTCGCGGTCCCCACAAGGACCGCTTATTCGGGCCCATATGCCCAGCAGCGCACCTGAGCGCCACCTGCACTACATCTGCGCTTTCAGGCGTCAGCGCCTGCGCGCGGACGGCGCTCCTAGCCAGGGAAACATTCTGATGAACCGGCAGGACACCGCGCGCAGCCCTCGTCGCTGAAGTTGGCGGTGCCACAGCAGGAAAGCTCTGCCTCATTTTCATGCAACCCCCAGAAACCAGGCTGTTGGCCGCTCCTTTAGGGTCGCGCCAAACTGGCGCTCGTCGCTGGAAGCCTAAAATAGAAGCGCTGAGTCGCAGTGTGCTTACAAAAGCTTTCCTAGTTTATGTAAACGAAGAGACTGCCTGAAAGCTTCGTTGAGGCAGAGGCTAGTGAACCGGCGGCAACTCAAGCTGCTTGTTGGACTAGTATGTACTGTATACTGCAAGCTTGTCTCCACAAGCTGCTGCGTGTGCTCAGGTAGGTAATGCGAAGAGGGTGTTGCTTGCGCCAATGGTGCTCATTGTGAGCTTCGCTACCTTCCTTCCATACCGGGGCGCGAGCTCCAAACACTCTTTAACCTATAGACACACGTCACTTGTCAAGATCTGCTTTCGCGGGGCTTACAACTAGCTTTCGAGTTCAAGTCCTGCAAGCGGCTTCACCAATCGGTGCACATTCTTCGTCATATGGCGCTGCAGATAAGCCCATCCAGCGTTGCAAAGAATGTTGTGCGCGCCAGCAGGCGCCAAACGGTCCTCATAGCGACGAAGCAACGCGGGGCAACAAGGAAATCGTGTCTGGCGCGGCCCGCGCAGCTGTCTGTATGTAGTCCCCACCCGGATGCCATCCGGCGGCGACAAGAAGCGGAGGCAAGGTAGGTCTTCGTCCTTGGACAGCGCGGCAATCCGGATAGGTCGACATGTCGCAATTGTCAGCTGTTGCGAGTGCCCGCGCTGACTGCCCCGCCAAATGACGCAACCCGAATGTTGTCTTTCAGGCGCACGGCCCGGGCGCGAGAGATGGCCGAGGGCCGTATGCTGGAGGCAGCGGGCGTGATGTGGTCAGTCCTCGGGCAGGCGGCCGATGAAGGCGCACTGGGACGTAGATGTCGCTATGATCGCACCAGCGTAATAGATAGAACCAAGTGACGCAGCTTGGCTTAACGCGCCGGCGCTGCAACACCCAACCGGCGGGACACGTTTTTGTGCGCGGTGTTTCGGCAACCCCACCTACCTGCCGGCGCCTCCCCCTGCGCAACGCTCGGACGCTCCCGCCTGCGCGGGCGCTCTCCCCCCCCCCGGCGCCCTCAGCCTAGCCTGCATTGCCTGTAAACGCTTGGTCGGCTCGGTCACATGCGTGCTCGCACGTTGGCCAACGCCTCAGTCTCCCAGCTTCGCGCTGCTTGCTCTCCTCGAGAACCCTAGCCACACGAAACCCTAGTGCCTCCCCCCTCCCCCCTCACAACTTCCCGCTCCGCACCCTGCTGGCGGCCTCTCACGACAGGTATGAGGGCTCCCTGCCGCCCAACATGGTGGTGGTCCGCACGCCGTCCTGCGTGGACTTGCTCACGCAGCGCGCCATGAAGGAGGGCCGCACGGTGCTGATCAACTTCTTCCAGGACGACTGCTACGGTGCGTCCTCGCGCCCATAACGCCAAGCTGTATTTGTTCGTGTGGTGCGCATCGCAGCGTTGCACACTCTACTGCTGCTGCTTACACCGGCTGTTTTGGTGTCAACGCACGTCGCACGTTCCCGCGCCTCCGCCCTGCCCATCTGCTTATGAAACGCTTACCTACCTACCCGCCCGCCTACGCTCGCAGCCTGCCGCACGCTGCACCCCAAGCTGAAGAAAATGGCCACCGACCACCCGGAGGTGCTGTTCCTCAAGGTGAACGGCAGCCGCGAGCAGCTGCGCCCGCTGTTCGAGGCGCACGGCATCACCAAGGTAGGTGCGGCTGCTGCTGCTGCTGCTGCTGGCATGAGCGAGCGAGCGACGTGGGCAGCGTGACATGGGCCGACGCCAATTGAGGGGTCACATGGCCGTGCAGCTGGCCACCAGGGCCGACACAGTCATCACGTAGTAGTTCCATACTGCACTGTACTGCATTGTACCGCACTCGTGCGCACGCCGTGAGAGGCATACACCGTGCTTGTATTTGTGTGTTCTCCTTGCAGGTGCCGTTCTTCCACGCCGTGCGGGACGGCGCGGTGCAGTCGCGCTTCAGCGCGTCGCTGAGCCCCGAGAAGCTGGCGCGGCTGCGGCAGGAGCTGCAGGCCGCCGCCGTCGCCTTCCGCAAGGCGGCCGTCGGCACGCAGCTGCACGCCTACCAGCAGCAGGCGCAGGCGCACTTCACGCAGCAGCAGCACCATCACCAGCAGCAGCAGCACCAGGTGCAGGTGCAGATGCAGGAGCAGCAGGAGGAGGCGCAGCAGGCGCAGCAGCTGCACTTGACTGAGGCGCAGGTCAAGGTGGCTGTGATGGCGTGAGCGTCGTTGAGCAGCGATCAGGATACCTCTTATCCTTAGGGAGTAGAACAAGCTCGGTACTTACAATGCCAGGCGCAGGCGCAGCGTAGCCTAGTCACATGGTCGCGCGTGTCCTTCGCGGATGGTAAGGCGCCGTAAAGCCGTGGTGGCCTTGGACCTCTCAATCGGTCGTCTGGGCAGCGTCACGCGCGTGACCTGCCAGACTGCCAGCGGCGCTGCTGAGGGGAGCCGGGTGCCAAGCGGCCGGCGGTTTGCATACACACATAATTCGGACTCACCTATTCAGGGGCATCTGCATGCATTAGCGAGACTGGGGACTTTGGCGTCCACCCACGTAACAGCACACGCTCGCGGCGTTGGGTCCTTGCGTGTTGCTCGTCCGGGATGGGTTCTAAGTGTGTCTTGGTGTCGGAAGGGAGAGGAAATTGCAGGGGCAGGGGAAGTGCTGCGGCATACGGGCAAGTGCAGTGTTGCAACCGTGGACGAATGCGGGCGGGTGTGTGCTGCGCTGGTGTATCGATGGGGGCGGAATCATCGTGCAAGTATGTCTGCACGGGCATGCAGCGCGCGGGGAGGCGGCGACCCACAGCTGCCTCTTATACGCCCGCAGGCTGCATGCTACCGGCAGATCGGGAGAGAGTGCCTAGTAGAAGTGCCAAACAGGGCTCTCGCCACCGGAGGCGTCGCGTCATAAAGTCGGACGTGCGTGTGTGTGCGTGCATGTCAGAATCTGCGTGTGTGTGGTTGCGTGTGGTTGCGTGTGATTGTGTGCACCAATGCATTTGCCACGTCGGTGTGGCGTTGCGCAGGTTTCCCAGAAGAATGAGGGGTAGGGCATGGAGAGGACAGGCTTGCTTGGCAAAGCGTCACATACAGCGTCACTTGCCGGCAGCCCACCCGAGCCCGCAGCCACACACATTAACACGCAATGCCGTGACTCCGCACTGGAGCTGGCTATGGGGTGAATGTGTGTGTGCGCGGCGTGAGGGTGTCTGACCAAAACGTCGTCGCTAGCTACATGACATGCTGGGTTATCAGTCGGACGCATGTAGACGGTAGCAGAGTTGACGGGGTGGAAACGCAGGAGCAAGGAGGTTGCTCGCGTTTGTGACACGCGTGGGAGGGAGGGCATGCAGCGACACACTCGAGAGATAAGCGAAGAGTTGCAGAGATTGATCTACGTGCGGGCGGGGAGGCGTCCCCAACATGCATACGTGAGTGGATCAATCATTCAGAAAGAGTGTGCGCGCCGGAGGCTCAATTGCAAGTGCATCAGTGCTGGCAAGATGTGTGGGGAGGGCCTTGGAGCAGGAGTGCAGCTGTGCGGCCATGGCAGGCCGCGTGTGCACTGGATAGCAAGCGGTCGCGGAGCGGCACTCATGAGGACGATGCGAGGGGTTCGTTGAAGCGGCAAGATGGCAGCAGCGAGGCAGGAGCTGCAGTAGCTGCAGGTGCAGACGTAGGCGAGAGGATCAAGACAGGCCCGAGCATTCTCGTGCTTCCCGTAGGGATTTGATTCCATTCATAATAGAGCAAGCACTGCGGACGAGCCAGGAGCGGGAGGAGGGCTGGCGAGGGGGGCGCCCGCGGTGGGAAGGGGGGTGGGGATTTGCCGGGTGGTCCACACGCGCACCCGCACCCTGCGGCTTGACGCGCGCCGCCGGTTGTGTACTATAAAAGTTGTGCGCCGTTGTACCGGTATGATGGCGGCGGGACTCCTTAAGAGGGGCCCACGAGCTACGCACGTATGTATGTGCTTCAAAGTGCGCGCCCGGCGTACTGGTGGCCACGTACCTGCATGTGCGGGTCGCTCAGTCATTTGCGGAAGTGCTGGGATGCTGCAGAAGCCTATGTTGGGCGCTTAAGGGCTCGGCCCGAGATAGAAAGATCGTTGATCACGCAGATATGTGGCTCGCATTTACTAATTTACTTGCACCGTACTGACTGATGTCGCCAGCTGGAGCGAAGGCTGCGGAGGATGGCAGAGGGCGCAGACTGAGCACCGTTGCGAGCAACGTGGAGGGCGTGGTGTGTGCGCGCTGCTTGCGGCCCTCAGGTGACGGCTGGCCCAGCCGGCGATCGACGCTGTGTGGTAGGGAACATTGACGAGGTGCAAGACACCTGTGCCGTAGACGTTGTGTTGGGCAGCAGTAAAAGGCAGAAGCTAGGTTGGAGTGCGCGCCGCGACTTGGTGAGTGAGCAGTTGCAGCCGTTGCGCTCGCCGTTGTGAAAGGCTTGATGGGTGACCAGTGGTCGTAGGTAGCAGTTGCAGGCGTGGTGATGAAGAAGAATCAAACTCTATTTTTTTGGGCCGCCGCATGCGGCAGTGTATGCGAGCTTGTATGCGAGGCCCCTGTAATACTTGATGAGCACTCTCCCCCTCCCACGTTCCGCGCGCTGACTGCCGCGCCAAATGACGCAACCCGAATGTTGTCTTTCAGGCGCACGGCCCGGGCGCGAGAGATGGCCGAGGGCCGTATGCTGGAGGCAGCGGGCGTGATGTGGTCAGTCCTCGGGCAGGCGGCCGATGAAGGCGCACTGGGACGTAGATGTCGCTATGATCGCACCAGCGTAATAGATAGAGCCAAGTGACGCAGCTTGGCTTGATGCGCCGGCGCTGCAACACCCAACCGGCGGGACACGTTTTCGTGCGCGGGGTTTCGGCACCCCCACCTACCTGCCGGCGCCTCCCCCTGCGCAACGCTCGGACGCTCCCGCCTGCGCGGGCGCTCTCCCCCCCCCCGGCGCCCTCAGCCTGGCCTGCATTGCCTGTCAACGCTTGGTCGGCTCGGTCACATGCGTGCTCGCACGTTGGCCAACGCCTCAGTCTCCCAGCTTCGCGCTGCTTCTGGGCGGTTGCTCTCCTCGAGAACCCTAGCGACACGAAACCCTAGTGCCCCCCCCCCTCCCGCCCCCTCACAACTTCCCGCTCCGCACCCTGCTGTCTGCCCCTCACGACAGGTATGAGGGCTCCCTGCCGCCCAACATGGTGGTGGTCCGCACGCCGTCCTGCGTGGACTTGCTCACGCAGCGCGCCATGAAGGAGGGCCGCACGGTGCTGATCAACTTCTTCCAGGACGACTACTACGGTGCGCGGTGACGAGACACGAGAGCTGTTTCCCAAGCGGCACCGATGTCAAGCAAGGCCGAATGCCACGCCAGTTAAGCTATAGCCCCTGACACACGGCGGCGGGGCGGCGCGGTCGTGTCACAACCGCCCCTGTACGGCAGAATCGAGCCACCTATCCTAAGCTCTCTGGACTCTGACAACGCGCGCATGCTAATAACCGAAATTTACACTTGCCGTGTTTGGCACCAGCGTCGGCTAGGATGGCGCACCTGCTCTTCAAGAGCGCGCAAAGGCCACCGCATCCATCGTTGCGGAAGGATGCTCGCGCCAGGAGCCTCGCGCGGCGCTCTTGCATTCTTGCAATGTCATCTACACAGATAATGGCACCAGTGTACACGATGCAGGCTGGAGCGGCCCAAAGCGACGCAGTCAAAACAGGGCGAGCGAAGCTGAATCCGCGGCCTGAAGACATCGTTGTCGCGGCCACTACGCTGGCGCGAACCGGGATGACATGGACGCGCTGCCCCATAGAAGTTCGCGTACGGTAAGGTGGCGGGCCGCATACTTCAAGGCAACGAAACTGTCGACTGTCTGGCACGGTCTGACATGACATCTTTGCCTGGTGGTAGTATCCCACACATAAATCACGATCAACCTGTGGAATCCTCCATCACGTCACCCCAACTTTACCCTTCCGCACAGGACTCTGCCAGCTCTGGACGCGAGTGGCGCCGCAGGCCGGGCCCCCCAAGCCCGCTGGAGCTGCCGTGTCAACCTCCGCGCTGGCGGCGCCGCCTCGGCAGAACCAGCCTCCGCCGCCGCGCGGCGCCTGCCGCCGCAGGCGCCCGGCTCGCCCGAGTTTCTATTCTCACGCCACTTCACTACCGTCCACGACGACCCGCAGCATCTCAAGCTCGCCATCCAGGCCGCGCAGGCGGTGCTGCTCAACCCCACGTTGGTGCCACTGTCGCGTGCATCAGACTTCGCGCCCGAGCTAGTGGAGCTGGCGGCGGCGGCGACCACGTCGCCGCCGCAACCGTACGCGCATGTGGCACATCATGTGGAGGGGGCGGACAGTGCTCTGGATGGCACGGTGCAGGGCATTGGGGGAGTCAATGACAACGTCCACGGCCAAGACATGGCCGCGACGGCGGCGGCAGCGGCGGCGGCTGCCGCGCTGCCCGCGGACGCGGGCGCGCTGGCCCAAGCGCTGTCAGCTGCAGTGGCTGCCGCGCTAGACCCGGCGAAGGCCAAGGCTGCCGCTGCGGCAGCCGGTGGCAGGCCTGCAGGTGTGAAGCCCCACGCGGCCTTCCTGCTGCTGCAGCACCGCCGCCACCAGCACCCCACCGACCACAACCAGCAGCAGCAGCAGCAGCAGCATGACCACACGTCCCAGGAACACCCTCAAACGCCGCTGCAGCCGCTGCAGCCGCCGCCGCCGCCGCATCATCAGCGGCAGCTTCAGCAGTTTCCGCTGGCGCCGGGCGGCAACACCACCGCATGCATTGGCGGTGGTGGTGGCGGCGGCGGCCTGGAGGGGGCGGCGGTGGCGGCGGCGGCGGCGGCTCCGGTCGAGACCGAGGCGCGGCACAGCGCCGCGCTGCTGATGGAGTTGGGCCTGTTTGCTGACGTGTACGAGCGCGCGGCCAGCTGCGGCGGCGGTGGCGGCGGTGCGGTGGTGCTGGAGGTGGATGTAGTGGCGGCCGCGGACGGCGGTGTGCCCCGGATGGACGTGATGGGTGAGCGACCGCGGCGGCCACGGCAGCGGCGGCGACAGGGTTCCTTCTGTTTTGGGGTTACACTTTGGGAGTAGAGCAGGGCGACAACACGCTGCTATTCCGTACTTGCTTGTCCGCCCTGCTTGCCATGCCCTGCAACCGCCTGCGGCCTGCCCGCCCGGCCGCCGCCACGCTCACGCCAACGCGACATGCAGAAATCATTGCGGCGGCGGCAGAGCCCGGCAACCGCCTGGCTGAGGAGGAGAATGGCGCCGCCGCGCCGCCGCACCGCATCACGCTGCTGGCCCCGGCTGACGTTGCGGCATCCATCGCCGTCACCGGCATGGGGGCAGCCGCCGCCGCCGCCGGGGTCGGGGTCGGCTCACCCTTGGGCGGCGGAGCTCCGCAGCCACCAGCGCCACCAGCCGGGCACGCCAGCCAGCAGGTGCGCGGCGCGTGCGCGACCCCTGATACGCACGAACTGCTCCCTCACACCAAGTACAGCACGCATTCGCACAAGGTTACAGATCGGTCATCTACCCTGTCCTTGTCAAGCCCCTGCTGTGTGTCATGCCTGCTTCCCCCCGTTTCCCGACGACGAGCGCGGTGCGCCTCTCCCCAAACAGCTTCCTTGTTCCTTCAACCTGCTCTTGAAGCAGAAGCCCCTCAGCAGCAGCAGCAGGCTGCTGCCGCGCTGCTGCGGCCACGTGGAGGTACTGCTGCTGGACCTGCTGTGGTCCGCCACCCACCACCTCGCAGAGGAGCTGCTCGCAGCCGCCGGCAGTAGCAGCAGCAGCAGCAGCAGCAGCAGCAGCAGTAGCAGCAGCAGCGCCACCCGCACCACTACTGGCACCGCTGCCAGCGCTGCCTCCAGCATCAACACCAGACCCGCTGCACCCTCCGAAACGCCAGCCGGCAACAGTGGCAGCGGTGGTGGCGTCGCCGGCGGCGGCTGCGGCCAGCTGAGGCGCCGCATCGCGGCGGCGGCGCGCGAGCTGCGTGCGCAGCAGGCGGACTGCCTGCCATGCTTCGTGGTGGGTGGCCAAGACGTGGGCGCGCTGCCGGAGCTGGAGGCGGCGGCGGGTCTGGGGCGCAAGTGCGTGCGGCGCATGACTCTGGAGGATGTGCAGGTGCTGCTGGCACGCCGCCACAGCTACTGCGGCGGCGGCGGCGGCAGTGGCAGCAGCGGCGGTGGCAGCAGCAGCCGTGTTGCAGGAGGAGGCAGTGGCGCAGTGCCGTACCCCGCGCTGCACCAGGCGCTGAACGAGTGCTTTGACGAGCGGCGCTGGTGTGCGGCGCTGGCGGGCCACACGGAGCGGGTTGCGGCGGCGGTGCACGAGGCGGTGGCGCGCGCGGTGGATGCAGCGGTGGACGAGGCACGATGCCCGGAAACACGCCGTCTAATCAGGTGTGTCAGTGTGTGGCCGCGGGCGTGTGTGAGCGCGGGGCAACCTTGACAAGCTGTCGCACTCTTATAAATCGGCCGTGCCGCATCTGTACCGTGCCTGCACTACCAGCAACAACCACACCGTGTGTGCAGCGGTCGCACTGCCACTTTCATGCACACACACCATTCTCCAAAACCATCACATGCGTGCGTGGCTCCGCGGAACAACCTGCCAGCCGTCCATGCATGCATCCATGCATGCATCCATCACGCACGCGCCATGCATCACGTGCCTGCAGCGCCTGCCTGGCGGCGCACGTGGACGAGCTGGCGGGCGCCGGACTGCGCCGCCGGCTGTACGAGCTGCTGCGTGAGGAGCGCATCATGGTGTACACGCGTGGCGAGGGGTGCGAGTTCCGCAGGTGCGTGTGCGTGTGCGTATGCGTGTGCGTGTGCGTGTGCGTGTGCTTCATTTGGGGGAGGGAGAGACGTGTAGCGGGCCGGGGGGCCGCGGGCGGAGAGCTGTTCACTGCGCGCGCCGTGGGGCGGATTCGCGTTGTGTGTGTGTGTGTGTGTGTGTGTGTGTGGGGGGGGGGTGATGCATGCGCGGTGTGGGATGCGGGTGTCATCGTCGCAGGTTGACGTCACGCCCTGCCTTTCTTAATTGCCTGGCGGTGCTGGTGTCGACGTTGACGTCCTTTGGCGGTGTGCATGTTGCCGCCGGAGCAGGGAGCGCACCGCGTTCATGACGCGGCTGGTGGAGGCCGCGCGCGGCGGCACCTGCAGCCACCACCTTGGGGCGGCGGAGGTGCTGGAGGATGAGCAGGTGTGGCGCGTGTGTGTGCAAGGGCAACTGAGCATATGGCTTTCTCAGCATGAGGCGGGGCCCTGGTAGACCCGGGCGCCCCTGCGTGAGTGCGTGCGTGCGTACGTGCGTGCGAGCATGCCCCCCCCGCCAACACTCGCAGCCTTGACTCTGATCCTCTGAGGGGCTGCTGGGGCAGCTAGGCATAACGCGCACACCACCCGTCACGGCTTCCTGTACCTAACTCGGTGCTGCTGCCGGCTGCTGCTGCCGGCTGCTGCTCCCCGCCCTACTGCTGCCGCCCGTGTGCTGCCGGCTGAATTTAGCCACCTGCCGCCTCCAATCCCCTGGCCCCCACCACACCACGCCATACCACGCCATACCACACCACACCACACCACACCACACCACACCACACCACACCACACCACACCACACCACACCACACCACACCACACCTGCAGCTGGACCAGGAGGCACTCATGCTGGCGGCCTCATGCCTGAGCTACTTTAAGGTGAGTAGGCAATGAAGCGGTGGTCCGTGAAGTAAGGTGCGAACACCCATCAGGGATGCAAAACAGAATGTCGTGTCGTGTCGGGTGCGGCAGCAGCAGCAGCGGCGTGGTCTGCTGCCGTAATGCAACAGCAACACACTTCGACGCCTGCCAGCAGACTCGCTGTAACCCTTTGCACGCCACGACGACAGTTCACGCACATGGCTGTACACCTTTATTTGCTACTGCTGCTAATACTACTGCTGCTGCTGCTGCTGCTGCTGCCTGCATGCGCCGCAGGTGCTTCACGCCGGCGTGCAGGCGGCCGCGCCCCGCACCCTGGCGACCCACCTGCTACAGCCGCTGGCCCAGCCCGCCAAGCTACAGCCGCTGCTGTGGCAGCGCGTGCTGGCAGCAGATGATGCCACGTGGCACAAGGGTGAGCTAGCGCCTTTGCTTGGGGCGGGAGTGCCATACATAGTGCCTTGCCAAGGCGTGTGCGTGGCCACCTGTGCCGGATACCCCGGGTTAATCATGCGGGGGGGGGGTTGATAAATACCAGACCAAGCTAAACCAAACCAAATGCATAAGAACGAGGAGGAGAGCGTGGCCTATGATGGGAGACGGAGGAGGAGAAAGTCGCAACCATTCCCGCAACCGGGGGGCTGGCCCTGCTGTTCCGCCTGTCTGGACCATCAGTGCCACGGCCACCGGGTTTGGTCTGGTCTTTTCCATGGCGGCACAACCCCAACACGCGCCATTCTGTCTCCCCTGCTGCAGTATCCAAAGAGCTGCTGCGGCCAAGCGCCGCCGCCGCGGTAGGCAGCAGGGCAGAATTTTGAAGTGGAGGCGTCGGCGGCGTTGAAAGTTGCAGTGCTGCTGTACCAGGAGGCGAGCGGGCGCATAACTGCCAAATTGGCGGCCGCGCTGGTGATTGAGTGGGGATTGAGGTCTGGAACAGGCGGCTGCGTGCTGTGGCCCGAGGCGTGCCGGACAACGCTGGTGTACCGCAATTATCCTGCGGCTAAAGGGTGGAGGTGTTTACAGACTACGGCGCGTACCTCGCGCGACTCACGTTTTACAGCGACAGGGCGTGGGCTTGTGCAGTGACAGGCACCGGCAATCTTAACTTGCGAGGAGGCTCTGAAGTCGGAGCAGGAGTCGCGCGAGCTGCTGGCCCAAGGCATGGCATGGCTTTCCAGCGGGAGCCTGGCCCTTCACAAGCCTCTCTGCCTTGTGAGCCCTTTCCGCTGCCTCCCTTGGCGCCTACGGTGCTCCATTACCATTTATACCACAGTCCCGGCAGAGCTGGAGGCGCCCTTCGCCAAAGTCGTCAGTGCGGGGTCGCGGGGGAGAGAAGCACACGTACCGCGAATTCGCAAATATCTTTTGAAGCGTGTCACCCCCAGCTGGACCGGGCAGCTATGTAAGGGTTGTTACGATCGTATTGGTGGCTTTCTAATACGCATGTAGCGCAGCGCGGCTGTCGGCTTGACGCGGGAATGAGGCGGGATGGATTCTGGAGTCGTTCCGCTTCAAGCCAACGCAGTGCCTTGGTCAAACCGAGGAAGGACAGTCATTGTGGAGCGCCTTTAAGACACAATTCACTCACTCCGACAGTCCACGCGCTCGAATACGTAAACCATGCTGACGAAGAAGCTCCCAGCTGCGGTGGTGCGGCCCTCGCGCCGGACTGTGGTGGTGCGCGCTTCCTCTGTCAATGTGACGTTTAAGATTCATCGTCATGTGGAGTATGGACAGAGCCTCCTGATTATTGGTTCCGGCCCCGAACTTGGCGCATGGGACAGCACGAAGGCGGTGCCGCTTGAGTGGGGCGAAGGAGACAACTGGACCGCAAAGCTGACACTGCCTGTCGGGTAAGGTTGCCGGCAGCACTGGTGGCGACGGGTGTTGCCCTAACGAATCGATCGACCGCTGTTTGGCCTTTAGCGCCCTTTCCCGCCCAGCGGAGCACAGGCGCTCAATTGTAGGGGCTGTCGTGCTCGTAGTCTGCGAATCATGGTGGCGGGGCCTGCGCTCGCGCCCAACCGCTTTCCGGAACGCTGGCCCGGAATGTTAGGACCGAAAGCCGGCTTTGTGACGCTCACCCGCAACTGCCATCACAACGCAGTGCCTCTGCGGAGTACAAGTACATCATCAAGCGCAAGGACGCGCTGGACTGGTCCCCCGGCCAGAACAAGCAGGTCACGCTGCCCGCGGCCGCGGCCGTGGAGGTCAGCGACTCCTGGGAGCACTCCACCAGCTCGCTGGCGGTGACCACCCCCGCCGAGACCGCTGCCGAGCCCTCGCCCGCGGCGCCCATGATTGTGGCCGAGGCCCCCGCGCCCGTTCTGCCGGTGGTGGCCGAGGCCGCCCCGGCACCCACGCCCGTGGCGCCGATCGTTGCCGAGGCCGCGGCGCCCGTGCACCACCACGAGATTTCGCCGGAGGCCGTTGAGCGCGCCGACCACCGAGCTGCCGCGGTGAGCACCGTCGAGAACATCGAAGCCGAGGAGGTGAGGCGGTTTCAGAACTGCCTTGCGCTAATAGCTGTCGCTGTTGCACGCCAGCAAAAGCCCCTACCGGTGCAGCATGCGCGCCCCTGTGCCACACCCGCTCTCATGCACATGCGTGTCGTGTGCATGAAGGGACACCGTGGGCGCGTTCTCCATCAGCTGCGCTCCTAACAAGCTTACGTGCCGCCTCGTACACACGCTCTAAACCTCTGTTCATCAGCGAACACGCGCCACACCCACCCACGCACGTACACCATGAGACCCCGCCTTGCACAACGCCACGCCCCCCCCCCCACCCACACCCACACCCACTGGCACCGCTCCGCTCCGCTCCGCGCACGCACGTCCTTCCTCACACACAGCTGGACGCGACCCTGGCGCCGCCCGCCCCCGCCCCCGCCCCCATCTCGGGCTCCGCCTCCTCCGCCGCTCCCGCCCCCGGCTCTGGCTCGTTCCTGGCCAACAACATCGTGCAGGCGGCGCCCAAGGGGGCCATCGCGCTGGGCGCCGCGGACCCCATGCACGACTACGAGGAGGCCGACAAGTTCCAGGTGGGTAGTAGGCGCCTAGGTGTTGTGAATGCGTGTGCGTGTTCTGATGTTTTGATGCTGTGGCTACTACTAGCCATGCTTGTGGGCCATCGTTTGGGCCCACACTGATTCGGGGACAGAGAGCAGCAGGACACACACGCGCACCAGGACACACACGTGGCTGCCTCTGCACGCCGTGGTGCCGTGCGGGGCCCCATGGTTGCCGCAGACAACCGGCGGCTTGCGCCTCTTGAGGCGCTTGTCGCACTCCTTGTTGTGCCCTGCTCTCGACCCCCCCCCCCGCCCTGACTTTCATTGGCCCCTCCCTACCTCAGGTGGTGGAGGTGGGCGCCGGCGCGGAGACGTCCTCAGGCACCGCCACCGCCACGCTCAAGGCCGCGGCGCCCGCCGCCGCCGCCAAGAAGTCGCTGGACGGCCTGACGGTGTCGGAGCTCAAGAGCGAGCTCAAGCGCCGCGGGCTGTCCTCGCTGGGTACCCGCCGCGAGCTGATTACGCGCCTGCAGCAGGCCGGCCTGTGAGTGCTGTCGGTGGCGGTGGCGGTGGTGGCAGCTGCGGTAGGTCGGTCGGTCGGCCGATCGAGAAGGGCAGGGCGCCGGCGTGTGTGTGTGTGTGTGTGTGTGTCGTGTAGGTGCGGTGATATGATGTGTGGGCACGCGGCCCCGGCGCACCCCTTCGTACAGTACGGTACAACGTGAGCAAGGCACCTCTCGGGCTTGTGTTCACACAGGTGTTTAGTTTGTTGTTGGTGAAACAGTGGTGAACAGGTGGCTAGCTACCGTATGTGCATCCCCTCGTGGCATTACGACGGCACGCATTCGATATGCCATGAGTGCGCCTGGTGTTGGCCGAATGCCCACGGCGGCGGAGGCTACCACGGCGCAAGGAGGGAGAGCTATGAAGCTTGGGGCCGTTTGAATAAGAATTGATTATGGCTGGAACAGGAAATATGTTTGGGGTTGTGTTTGGTGTGAATCGCTGCAAGGCGGCGGCGGCGCGGCCGCACGTGCATCAGGGTCCGAAGTCCCATGTTCGGTTAGGTTCAAGCCGTGGTGGCGGCTGGTTGGCAAATTGGCATAATACATAATATGTGCGGCTGGCGCTGCACCTGGTGCATGTTTGAGGATGTGCAACTTGTGCGTCTGAGGTCCTGACGGATGGATGGCTCAAAGGCCCGCAAAAGTTTTGACGGGATGCGACAACTATGAAAGCACAACAATTTGGAGGGATGTCTGGAGCATCACACCATTTCGTGCTCCGGGGAGACGATGCGTTTATTGCCGGGCTGCCGACAGCAGCGGTGGGTGAGGATCAGGGCGAGGGTGTGACCTACACTTCAGGCGCATCGTGCGGGAAAAGGTGCAACTGCTGGCATTCAGCTGATTACCGTATGAGGCGTGCGTGCATTCATGATTTCACATTCAGGTTGCGGTCGTTGCGCGTACTGCGCGCACGGGCGTCGTTCTTTTGGCCCGTATGACTCAAGTATGCAAATGATAACGCAAGGAGTCTTCCACTGTAATCACTGACCTGCAATGCACTTGCCGCCATGGTGTTCCTTACCCTAACAAGCGCTCATATTTTTTGAGGGTCTGATTGAAGGCTTCAGTCCAGTTGTCCGCCGTGATGCCCGTCTGCCCGCAAAGCTAACCTCGCTTGCCTCCGCAGCGCCTCCTCTGCCCAGCCTACAGCTCTCAAACCTCTCGCAGCTCCCAACGCTTGCCCAGCCTACAGCTCTCAAACCTCTCGCAGCTCCCAACGCTCACGACCCTCACGCCCGCTCGGTCTCCCTCACGCACGCCCAGCTGACGAGGCGGCGCCCTGCCCAGCCCCAGCCTCCGCACCCGGCCCCACCGCCGCCTCGGCCGCTGCCGCCGCCGCCGCTTCCCTGCCATCATCCGCCGCGGGTGCACCAGCATCGCCAGCCGCCTGCGCCGCCCCCCCTTCCGCCGCCCCTGCAGCAGCGCCGCCCCGGGCACCAGCACCCGCCGCCGCCGCCGCCGCCGCTGCAGTGGCTGCTGCCGAGGCAGCAGTGGCCGTGTGCAGCACCAGCGCCTCCAGCCGCCCCTCCAGCGCCAGGCCCTCCGCCACGCGCCGGCGCAGTGCCGCCCAGGTGTCCCTGTACCCGGGCGAGTAGTCCTGCACGGCGCAGCGCGGCGCGGTGCGGTGCGGTGCGGTGCGGTGCGGGGGGCGCGGTGCGGTAGGTGTGCGGTGCGGCGCGGTGCGGTAGGTGCGGCGCGGTGTGCAACACGCGTGTCGTGCGTTTCTTGCAAAGCGGCCCTACGTATTCAGACAGCAACCGCAGTCCGACAACCCTCCCGGCGTCACGCCACCAACCTCCCAGTCACCCAGCCAAACGCCTCGCCTCCCTCTCCTCATGTCCTTTCGCACCCTAAAGGCCGTGCCTACAGGCCCTAGCCCCCAGCCCCCGCCTGCCCGCCTGCCCGCCCGCTCCTAGGCTCCCACCGTGATCATGTACAGGCTGGTGGCGGTGTAGGCGCCAGCCACCAGCGCGCGCTTGGTGTACCAGGTGCTGTCGGTGGCCTGGTCGCCCAGCGCCGCCCAGATCTGTGCGTAGGGGGGGGGGCGGCGGCGCATGTGTGCGGGTGTGCGGAAGTTCGTGTGACGCATGTGAGCGCGTGTGTGTTTGCGTGTGCCAATCATGTGCGCGTGCGTTCGGGTTTGGAGTCCATTTCGGGACTCTGCGCGCACCCCACCCGCTGCAACCGCACTGCCGCACAAGCTGACGGCCCCCGCTCCACACGCCCACAGCCGCCGCGCGCCGGCCTGTGACCGCCTCTCTCACATGCTGGTGCCTGCTCGCACACCATGGAAACTGCTTCGCTGGCAACGCGCACTCACGTCATCCACCAGTTGGTACAGCAGCGTGAGGCTGCGGCCCGCGTTGGCCGGCTTCGCAGCCACGGCCAGCGCCTGCGGCCAACTGTCCATGTACGGGACCAGCATCTCCAGCCGCAGCTGCAGCGCCTTCGCCACCCGCGCGTCCAGCTCCAAATTCTGCAGCTCGTCTTTCTGCTGGACCAGCAGCTCGACGAGCCGCGCGTTGCACTGCTCCATGAAGTGGGACACGAGCGCCCCCTCCCCTTGCGGGCCCAGCACGGCCGTGACCGCCGGCGACAACTTCAGCTCGCGAGCTGCGTCCACCAGCGCCGCGTTTGTCCACCCGCGCTCTGAAACTCGTTTAAGGGCTGCTTCAAGCAGCGCCTGCTTGAGCCCTGCCGAGTCTGTCCCTGTGTGGCCATCCGTCGACGCGGAAGAGAAACAGCGGCCAGAAGTGGATGGTCCCGAGTCATCGGTATTGATGCCTAAATAGAATGGGCAAGAGCCATGCGATGCCCTACAGGCAGGCGCAATCGGCCGAAGAGCGAAGCCCAAACGCGCCAGCGCGCCTCGCATGGTTGTCGGTTGTAATGTATGTGAAGTAATACCGACAATTATGGCTCTGAACAGAAACAACGCCGTGCTGGAAGCCTGCTGAATCCGGTTCCAGTTGTGGCGTGTCCCCTGCGATTACGTCGTCACCCCGGCTCTCTCTGCCCGCGTTCCAGCCAGCTCCGGGCACAACAACCTGGCGCTACGACCAAGCGGAAAAGCATGGATTGCCCCTGCAGCCTCAATCAGGACCGCTTGCGAATAAATTGAAGGGAGTGCAGTCACTGCAGTGTCAATTTCAATACCCTGAGAGCTGCCCCTGAGTCAGCTGTTCACACCCGTGGGCCATGCGAGTGGTGAGCCACCGGGGACCCAGCTGGCCTGCTGGCGGCGTCGTTGAATACTTGAATGGTGCCTTATAAAGTTGGCTCACCGCGGTGTCGATCGTCTATTGCGCAGGCGTGTCAGCGCCCATGGAGGAAGTGCGCACGCGACAGGCTGACCGGCACTTGCCACCTCCAACCTGCGCAACACCCCGCAAAACCTGTCTAGCCTAGCGGACTGACTCTTCCTTTCTTCTGTACGTCCTGCGTTAAATATCATACAGGTCTTCCTCAACAATCAAGGTTGTTGTCCAGCTGTCATCTCCCTGCCGCCTCATCGGTACCCGGCGCCCGCCACCCCGGCATCACTAGCAGTTCCCGCATGCGGTACATCACACGCCACACACCGCAGGCGCACATGGGGGACGCACACCACAGCCAGCATGCGCGCCAACCCCCATTCATTCGCCACTGCGCCCCTCACGTCGTGCAGCGCGTGTCAGTAGCGGGCTCCCAAGGCGCCGGCCCGCATGCCGTACACACACGACCACGCACCTCCCAATTCCTCCAGCATCAATGTGAAACCCGTTATCAACTCTGTTGTTGTCTTCTCGTTGTCAGTACCGCCGCCGCGGCCTTGGCAGCGCCTGGCACAGCCACACCGAGCCCCACCCCAAACCGAGTCCCGCATCCGGCTTTATTGTCCTCTACGCAGCGTCGTCGGCACATCAGAATGCTGCGGCCGTCCCTCCTCGCGCCTGTGCGGCGTCGGCACCATTCCTTGCAAACTCAACACGAAATGACTTTCGAACGGCACACGTTTCAAGTCGCGACCCGTTCACTGTGCTATGGACACGCGGTGCTTTGAAGCGCAATGCACGGCAGTCGGGCAGGCGTATGTGTCCCACTGAAATACGCAACCCGCCGCCGCTCAACAGCAGTACTCCGCGAACGACAGTAAAGATAGTCTGCTCTCAAGCCGTGCCGCAGCGGCTGCCGCAACACGGAAACACACCAGTGCTGGCGCCAAGTGACGCACGAGCTGTGCATGGAAGGCGGCTTACCCATTCGCGCCACATGCCCACAGCCACCCCCCTCCACGCCCCAAGCCGACCTCCCCACCACATTCCCTCGACGACAACCAGCCCAGGCCAATGCTACCGACAAACTTCCATTGCGCGGAGAGCGTTCCAAGGCCGTGAGCTTGTCCGTGATGGGCCGTAGCTCATGGCAGTGCTCCGCCTGCAGTGCTCCGCATGCCTTGAGCACACTCACAAAAACACACACATACGCACATACACACCAGTACCCAGCGCACGCCCGTGTATGCCCATGCCGTCCACCAGCGCCCCGGTCCATCCCTCCGTCCCCCAACAGCCCCTTGCCAGCCCACAATCTCCTCCTACCAGCCCACGCGCCCAAACGCCCCGCCCCGCACCTCGGCGCCCCTCCCTTCCTGCGCGCCCTCCCCACCCTTCGCCTCCCTCCCTGCCAACTCCGTCCACTCCCTCCCCCCATTGTTGCACCAGATCTTGCTCCGACTAGCGCCTGCGCTGCTCGCCGACGACCCTCTCTAGTGCTTCTTGGGCTTCTTGGCCCACTTGAGCGTCATGCCCAGCAGCCCGGCGGAGTGGAAGGCCAGCGTGGTGGCACAGAACGCCAGGCGTGGCGCGGACTGGTAGGCCTTCTCCGCCATGCCCACCCAGCTGGCCTGTGTGTTAGAAAAGCACAAGGATAGGAAGGGTCGACACTGTGCGTGCAGCATGCGTAGGCAACAGCGCGCCATGTGTTAGGAAAGCACAAGGAGAGGAAGGGTCGACACGCCAGCGCGCCATGTGTGTGTGCGTGTGCATGTGTACATGGCGGGAAGGAGAAGGAGGAGGAGGAGACCGGCGCGTGAGCGAGGGGTGACAGGGCGCGACATGGTGTGCGGTAGGGTCATTCCAGAGCCCAAAGCGACCAGAAGAGAGGCGGTCAGGAAACAGAGCACGCACCGTCGCACCCCATAACTCCACACCACGTCAACAGAGCACCACTGGCGTGCGCACCCCCACAGGCCCGCACGACGCACATCCGCACGCCTGTGCGCACGCACCTGCTCCTTCCTGCTGCGCCACATGAAGTGGCGGCAGAAGCCGTTGCTGCTGCGGCTCTTCTCTTCGTCGCGCGTGAGGTCGCGGTCCACTAGCTCGGGGCTGTCGTCGGCGATGCGCACGTCGCGCCGCCTCATTTGCTGCAGATAGACATATCGATTACGGGAACACGACCTCAAAGGAATGTGATGATGATGACGTGCCAAAGCACAGTAAGGAATCAGTGTCTATCGTACGCAACGGCACAGCAGTGTGCATTCTTCTTATTCTTGCTTGGGCCAAGGCCGCCCCGGAGGCTGCCGCACGCACCCGCTCCTTGCGCCGCGCCTCCTCCTCGCCCTCGTCGTCGCCCTCCGCCGCCACCTCGCCGCGGCCGCGGCCGTCGCCGTCCTCGCCGTCGCTGTCGCTGCTGGCGCCGTCATCCAGCCCCGGCGTCGCACCGGGCGCCCCGCCCGGCCCCTCCGCGCCGGGCGCACCGCCCTCGGCCGCGCCCGCCGCGCCCGGCTCGCCGGCGCCCGGCGCGCCGCCCTTGCCGGTGGTGGTGCCGCCGGGTGCCGGCATGTTCTCCGTGAAGCGCGGATGCCCCTCCTGCCCGCTGTGCTTGAAGAACCAGGCCTGCAGGTGCAGCAGCCGCCTGCTGAGCTGCATGTACACGTGCGGCAGGTCGGTCTGGCCGTCGGGCGCGGCCGTGCTGGCCGCGGCAGCGGCGGCGGTGGCGGCGGCGGCGGTCGCCGCCGCCGCCTGCGCCGCCGCCGCGAGGTCCGCGTTGTCGGGCTGCGCCGCCGCGGCGGCCGCCGCCGCGGCGGCGGCGGCCTGCGCCTCCGCCGCGTCCTCCTGCGCCCATTCGGGGTCGGGCACGCCGCCGTCGGCGACGGCAATGAAGCGCTCGCGCCAATCGCGCCAGCCGTTGCGGGGCCCCTGGATGTCCTCCGTCTCCGCAAAGCCTGCGCGGCCGGAGGTACGACAAGAATGGTAAATCCAAAGCAGCCAGCGGGGAGGACGACAAGACGAGGCGTGCGGGCGTACGGTGCGGGCGTACGGTGCGGCGGTGTTTCGTTCTTGCCGCGCAGCCTTTCCAGCCGCCATTACAGCAGCCAGCGCCCCGCAGCTCCACAGGGCCCCCGGGCCGGCGGCACCCGCAACCACGCACGCGAGCACGCACGCACGCGACCACGCACACACGCGACCACGCACGCACGCACGCATGCGACCACGCACGCACGCACGCATGCGACCACGCACGCACGCACGCACCCGTCATCTCCACCACGCAGTCCACCAGCTGGCGCAGGCTGGCGGCGCGGTAGGGCGTGGCCAGCGGGCCGCCGACCTGCAGCGCCGCGTCGGCGGTGCCGGCGGCGGGGTCATCCTCCAGCGTGCCTGCAACCAGGGAGCGCGGGGGAGGGGGGGTAGCCATCCATAGGATGGTGTGTAAAGTTTTTTATATAATATAATTTCACGCATTAGAGTTAGAAGGAGAGTTAGAAGGAGAGGGAGGGGTTCTAAAGTCCAGCCCATGCTGAGGGCCAAGGCCACACACGATTCTCAGAGCTCGGCGCGGCACCGACAGCAACAGCAGCAAGGCGCTGGTGGCAGCCGGCTGAGCCCCAAGCGCGCCTTGCGCCCCAGCGCCATCGCCGCCAGGACCACATTAACCACAGCCCCGCAAATAAGCATCGACGGTCTTGTTCTCCCTCCTGCAAGCACCCAGGCAGGGCCAGGGCCAGGCGGGAGAGCTGGGTGCGCGCGCACGCACACGTGCTCACCGACAATGCCGTCCATGGCGTCCCGCGACTCGGCCAGCGCCTCTGCCGCCGCGCGCTCCGCCTCGCCGGTGCCCGCCAGCTGCGTGACGCGAGCCATGACGGACAGGATGACGGGCTGCGCCTTCTCCAGCGCGCGCTTCAGCTCCGCCTCGCGCAGGCCCTGTCGGCGGGGGGGGGGGGTGCCATGCAGGGAGCGGAGCAGGGTTGCAGGTTGCAGAGGTCAGCCTGGTGAGCTAAACCAGCATCCCAGCGGCCCACTTCCTCAAGGAAGCGGGAGCTGGGGTCCATGATCCAGGCCGCCAGCGCTCCAGCTGCCCCCCTGCCCCCTCCCAAGCTCCCCTGCCCCCTCTGAAGCCCCCCCCCCACTACGCCCCCCTGACCCCCCCCGCAGACCCCGCAGACCCTCACCCGGGGGTCCAGGCTGTACAGCAGCGCCTCCAGCTCCTGCGGGCTGGAGATGGCGCTCCACACGCCCTCGCTGTGCTCCACCAGCACCAGCGAGCGCAGGCCCGCCAGGCCCCACCTGCGGTCGTGCCGGGTGTGTGCGCAGGCGTGCGTGTAAGTGCGCATGTGTGTGTGTGTGTGTGTGTGTGTGTTAGAGATCACAAGGGAGAGAACAGCAGACATAGGGCAATGCGTGCGGTGTGTGTGTGTGTGTGTGTGTGTGTGTGTGTGTGTGTGTGTGTGTGTGTGTGTGTGTTAGAAAAGCACAAGGAGAGGAAGGGCCGACACCGTGCCGTGCCCAAGGTTTTCCAGAAGTCCAGACTTTCTACGTATGTACGTAGAATACGCCATACGCTACGTAATTACGTATAAATATCCTGCAATATACGCCCCGCGCACATGCTTAACCGTGCGTGCACCGTGTTTGTTAGAGATAACAAGGGAGAGTACTATGAAAGACCCCGTGCACCGTGTGTGTGTGTGTGCGCAGGTGTGTGTATAAGTGTGTGGTGTACAGGTGTGCAGAAGTGCAGATACGTGGTGCCAGGAGCGTGTGGGTCACATTGTGCGCAGGAGGAAGCGGAGCGCGGGCGCGCTGTTGCTGGTGGCGCCGAGTACGGTACAGTAACACCCGTCAGTCAGCTACAGCAGCAGCTACAGACCCAGCCGCAACCCGGCTCTGTGCACAGCTGCAAGCCAGCTCACCAGTAGCGGCGGTGGTGCCGGTCCATGCCCAGCGGCGCGCGACGGATGAGCGAGCGGTCGAGCTCCTTCTCCAGCGCCTCCTGCCGCCTGCATGCGTGCGAGGGAAGAGGGGTGCCATGCATGTTTAATTAATGACGAGGGAGATGCAGACAGACATTGGGGGACAGGGTTGGGGAGTAGGGCAGGGGCGGGCAGGGGCGGGCAGGGGCGGGCAGGCAAGGGCAGTGAAGGGGCTGGTGCCTTGGCTTGCAGGCTCCAGCTGCTGCCACCCAGCACGAGTCTCAAGCGGGGCGGGGCGCACATGAGAGTCGGTGACGTCCGTGACAACACCCTCGGGTGCTCCCCCACCGGAGCCCTTGCGACAACGGCGCGTCCCGCCCCAGCCCCAGCCCCTGCCCCTGCCCCCAACAACTCACGACATGAGGGCCTCCTCCGCCTCCCGCCGCTCCCGCACCACGCGCTCCTCCACGCTCTCCGCGGCCCGCGCGCGCGCGTCCCGCAGCTTCTGACGCCGCCTGCACTCGGTCTCCCAGTTGGCGCGCGCCTTGTCGATGCGGTTGCGCGCCGCCTGCAGCCGCGCGCGGAAGTTGGCCACGGCCTGGCGGTTGTTCGGGTCGCCTGAGGGCTCAGCGGGGCGGGGGGAGGGAGGGGCAGGGCAGGGCCGGTAGAGAGACATACATGCGTTAGATTTGGAACGTGCGATAAACAACGGTGGACACTGTGGAGGACACTGTGGAAGCCAGTAGTGCAGCATGTACCGCCATCTACAAGGCGAGGATTACCGGACTTGATCACACCCAAACAATCGTTTCTGGAGCAGGTATCCGCCGACCTTTTCAACCAACCGACTAAACAATCTCACCTGTGAACGCTCGCAGCTCGGGCGGTAGCTCTAGATCGGGCTCAGGCGGGTCGTCCAGGTCCTCCTCCTCCTCGCCCTCGCCGCCGCCGCCTGCCGCCTGCGCGGCTGCGAAGCGCTCCGCGGCCGCCGCGGCGGCGGCACCCGACAGCTTGATGCGCTTGCCGGCCGCGGCGCCGCCGCGCGCGGGCGGCATGTCGTCCTGCGGCGGGGGGGGGGGGTTCCATGCATGTTAAATTAATGACGGGGGGAGGCGGCGCGGCGCGGAGAGAAGCGTCAACAGCTTTGGTCAGCCTACTGATAAAGAGTATTCTCACAAAGCTGGCATTGCCCGAGGCCGGTGGCCACAAGCCGGATCGCATATCGAGCCCCTCGCTTACGTCGTCCGCGCCCGCGCCGCCGCGCCGCCGCTTCTTGGCCTCCTTCTCCGCGCCCGCCAGCTCGCGCAGCCGCTTGCGCTCCTCGGCCAGCTCCGCGCGCAGCCCGGCCGCCGTCTGGGTGCCCCAGTCCTGAGCAAGGCGCGTGGCGTGTGTGGCGTGTGTGGCGAGCGTCAGCCACCAACACGGATCACCACCGCCCAAGCCTGCCGCCCAGCCCAGCCCAGCCCAGTTCCAATCACAAGCACACGCCAGACCCCACCAGCCCCACGCACCCAGCAGATACACACACGCGCGGCATGCCACACACACACACGCCAACGCCCAGTGTCGACCCTTCCTCTCCTTGTGCTTTTCTAACATAACGCCAACACCCCGCCCCGCACACGCCAACACCACACGCCACGCGGCATCACACGCCCAACCCCGCCCCGCCCCGTCACACGCCCCGCCCCGCACACGCCCCCCGGCCCGCACCAGGCGGCGCTGCAGCCAGTTCCTCATGCGCTCCATCTCCATGAGGTCCTCCACCAGCACGCCCATCAGCACCAGGTGCTCCTCGCCGCTCAGCGCCTCCGCGTCGCCGCGCCCCAGGCTGGCCAGCGCCGCCACCGCCGCCGGGCTCAGCGGCTCGCGGTTGGGGTTGCCGGCGCGCACGATGGCGTAGCGCCGCAGCACCTGTGCGTGTGTGTGGGGGGGGGCAGGTGTTAGAGATCACAAGGGAGAGAACTATGAAAGACTTGTGGGGGGGGGCGGGTGCGGGTGCAGGCGGGGGGCAGGGTGGAGCGGGACCGGACGGGAAAGGGAGGGAGCGGCCAGGGGAAGGGATGGGAAGGGAAGGAGGGGCGAGGGGGAAGCGGGGCGGCGCGGCTGTGTGTGACAGCGGCTCCCTAAGCACCCTTCGTTTCCTTCGCGTGAAGCAAGACGGGGGCACCGGTAACCCGCCAGGCATGGTTGCAGCCCTACGCAACTTCCTACATAACACCCAAGTTACCCCTTGCTTCCTCACGCGGCATGCCTCCCAGCCCCCCCCCCCCAGCTAGATTGGTTTAGTTTGGGCTGGTAACCACAACCCCCCCCAAAGCCCCCTCCCCAGGCCCCCCTCCCCGTCTCTCTCGCACCTCGGCCCAGGTGCCCTCGTCCAGCACCTCCATCCAGCGCCGCTCGCTGCGCGCCATGGCGGACTGCTCCCACACGTCCATCAGCACGTTCTTCAGCAGCTGCACGTACAGGTCGGACAGCAGCGTGGGGTCGCCCACACGGTCCACGATGATGGCCTCCTGCTCGCCGGTGGCCTGATGGGGGGGATGGGGCGGGGAGGGGGGGAGGGGGGATTCCAGGCATTTAGAATAGGGGGGAAGGGGGGTAGCGATGCATGGTATGGTACTGGAAATTGGTACATGGAAATTGAGGCGGGGGGGGGAGCGTGAGGTGGGGGTGTGTGTGGTTACCAGCCCAAACTAAACAAATCTATAGGAAAGGGGGGTTAGGGGTGCGTGGGTATGGATGGATGAGTTTCCCGGGTGTATGGTGATGGAATGCTCATGGTGGAAGAACATGTCTGGAGGATTGGGCGGCAGGCGTAACCGCGGTGCATCGTTGCGAGCTGAAGTGGTGCGAGGTGCCCCTGCGCTGATCAATCCACAGCCGCATGTGACAACAGTTGCCCCGGGGGGGGGGGTGGTTGGTGCAGCGGTCTTGGGCAGTTGCCCCGGGGGGGGGGTTCCATGCATGTTAAATTAATGACGGGGGAGATGTAGACAGACGTGGGGGGGGGTCGTGGTTACCAGCCCAAACTAAACCCGGGGGGAGGGCGTCACACCTGGTTCACACCGGTGGCAGCGGCGGTGAGCTCGGCGGCGGCGGCCGCCGCCGCAGCAGCCGCGGCCGCGGCGGCGGCCGCCGCCGCCGCCGCGCCCTTCTTCTTGCTCTTGTCTCGGCGGTCCTTTGGCGGCAGGATGCCGGCGGCGATGTCCGCCGCCATCTGCGCCGCCGCCGCCGCCTGCGCCTGCGCCGCCGCGGCCGCCGCCGCCTGCTCCTCCGCGTACTCCTTGGCGGCAATGATTTGCTCCGCCGCCGCCGTGACGCTGAGCGTGTTGCGCCCACCTGGCGGTCAAAGGCATTTTTACATACACACACACGCCACAACCGCGACGCACGTAAGCGCACAAGCAGCTTGCATACCGTGGCATACCCTCCGCACCCCCTCAGCCCATTCCTCCTCCGTCCTCACCCTCCCCTGCCGCCACACCCCCCTCCTCAGCTTTTCCTCCTCAGCTCCCTCCCTCCCGGCCCCCGGCCCCTCCCCCCATCTCCCACGCGCCCAGAACTTCCCCCTCCACCCCTCCACCCCTTCACCTTCACCACCCATCCAATCATACCCGGCATCCCATCCTCGCCTCGCCCCAATACCCTCTCACCACCCACCCCCCTGGTCTTCTGCACCTGCCCTCCTACCACTTCGCCAAGTATCCTTGCAACCACCCCGCCCCCGCCCCCGCCCCATCCCCCCGCCCCATCCCCCCGCCCCATCCCCGCCCGCCCCGCCCGCCCGCCCGGTCCCCACCCACCCAGCATGAGCGTGTCCACGTGCGCGTACCGCACCACGCGCAGCGCCAGCTCGCCCCCCAGCTGGAAGAGCAGGTCCGCCAAGTACAGCGAGTCCGCCACGCGCCGGCTCTCCGCCTCCTCGAACGGCGGCGTGGTGAACACGTCCGAGGAGAAGCCCAGCTCGCCTGGGGTAGGGGGTGCCATGCATGTTTAATTAATGACGAGGTAGACGTAGAACAGACGTTGCAACACCCGTTGGCATATCGAGGGGGGGTTCCATGCATATGAAGTTATGACGAGGCGAGGGAGCGTGGGGTAGTTCATTCCAGAAACCAAAAGCGAAACGACCAAGAGAACCCAAACCAGCCAGCCCAACCCAGAGCGCGGAGGTGGTGTGGTCTTAACCTGTGGGTCTCGGGCGCCCTTGACCTCGAATCTTCAGTCTTGTCGTCGGTGTTGTCGGTAGTCATGGATGGCACCCAGGCTCGCGCGCGTACAGACCCACCCCGTTAGCTAATTTGCGCGATTCAATCGCGATACTCACCTGCTTGATACCAGAGCAGTGCCGGCGCCGTGATGTGAGCGCCGGCCACGGAGGCGTACATGCGGGAGGGTTGCAGGGCAGTGTTGCGTAAGTAAAGCTCAAGAGCGGGATGAGACTAAATCTAAGTCTAAAGCCTAAACTAGCGCGCGCGAGCCCGGGTGGAAAGGGGGCGGGAGTGGCGGGGTGGTGGTGTGGTGTGGTGCGGTGGTGGGTGGGGCTCCAGGTACGATAAGTTGGGGTGAGGGGCATCGCGCGTGCGCGGGTGAAGGGATGTGTAGGGAGGGAGGGATACGTCCCGGCTTGAACGCTCCGACGCAATCGGCAGGGGGCCGCCCTCCTCCTCCTCCCGTCTCCTCCTCCCGTCTCCTCCTCCCGTCTCCTCCTGCCCTCCGCACCCTCCACGACCCCGCGACCCCATGCCCCCGCGCCCCCCCCCTCCCCGTGCCCCCCCCCGCCCCCCCCCCCGCGCCCCACCTCGCTCCGCCGCGCGCTGCGCCTCCTCCGCCATGAGCTCGGTGTCGTCAATGGGGTAGCGCCGCCCGCCCGGGCCCACCAGCTCGCCGCCGGCCGCCGCGGCCGCCGCCGCCGCCGCGCCGCCGGCCTTGCGCCGCTCCTTGTCCTCACGCTCCAGCAGCTTGACGCGGTCGCGGTCGGCCTGTGGGTGTGTGTGTGCACAAGCACGAACCAGAGAAAAGCGCCGGCCCATGGGTCGCAACGCGTGCACACAAAACCCCATCCGCGCCCACCCACACCCGTCCACACGCATCACGCCCCGTCAGAGGCCTCCCTCAAGCGCCGTCCCGAACACAGCACCCCATCCTCCTCTCCTCCCCCCATCACAGCATCCCATCCTCCTCTCCTCCCCCGAACACAGCACCCCATCCTCCTCTCCTCTCCCGAACACAGCACCCCATCCTCCTCTCCTCCCCCCAACACAGCACCCCATCCTCCTCTCCTCTCCCGAACACAGCACCCCATCCTCCTCTCCTCTCCTGAACACAGCACCCCATCCTCCTCTCCTCTCCTGAACACAGCACCCCATCCTCCTCTCCTCTCCTGAACACAGCACCCCATCCTCCTCTCCTCCCCCGAACACAGCATCCCATCCTCCTCTCCTCCCCCCAACACAGCACCCCATCCTCCTCTCTTCTCCTCCCCCCTCTCTCTCTATACCATAGATCTCCTAATCGCTCCCTCGGCGCCGGCCTCACCTTGCTCTCCACGCCCGCCCGCCCGGCCTGCCGAATGCGCTCCCGCAGCACCGCCTTCTCCGCGTCCTCGGCGCTGCGCTGCGCCGCCTCGTGCCCGCGCTGCGCCCGCTCCAGCTCGCCCAGCGCCGCCGCCAGCTGCCGCTGCTCCGAGTCCACCACGTGCGCCGCGGCGGCCAGGTCCTCAGCCGAGGTGGGCGGCTGCGAATATCCCATAGTATCCCATCCATCCCACAGCATAGCAGGGGTGCAGCAACAATCAGGGGTGGGGCATTCGCGCATTGCGGCAACAATACGGGCCGGGGGGGCCGTCGGTAGGCACACCACCGGTGGTATTCGTGTGCGTCGGCAGTCTGCGCGCAGCTGTTGCCGTTGCGGGTCGCGTGCAGGCGGCAACCCACGCGTCGTCGCAGCGACACGGCCGCTGCCTTATCATTCGCTTCTCGGCACATGCACCCCAGCCCCCACCTCCCTAGCCGCCACCTCCCCAGAGCCCCCTCCCTCCCTCCCTCCCACCCTGCTCCGCCCCCCCCCCCCGCCCCCCGCCTCCCTCCCTCCCAACCCCCTCCCTCACCGGCAGCCCCGCCGCGCTGGCTAGCTCCGGGTCCAGCCCCAGCAGCCCCGGCGCCGAGCTGCCCGCCAGCTGCAGCTGCTGCTGGTACACCTGCGCCTCAGCCAGGCGGCCGCGCGCCGCCGCCACCAGCGCCGCCGCCATCTCGACGCCCGCCTGGGCCGCCGCCACGTTTTGCTGCGCGGCGCGGCGCGGCGCGGGGGGGGCGCGGGGCGCGGGGGGGGGGGTGCCATGCATGTTAAGTTTATGACGGGGGAGATGTAGACAGACGTTGCGACAGGAGGGGGGAGAGGGTCCCATGCGGGTTCCAGTTATGACCAGTCAGTGTTGTGGCAGTGAAAACGTAGGGGGTTGGGGGCGGTGGGTCACGCGGGGCGACCACGAGTGAAGCGGAGCGCCCGGCACCACCGTGGGCTTCCCCTGAGGTGTCACCCGCTACCCGGATCCGGACTCCTAACCCGCCAGCAAACTGCACCGCGCGTGTGTGCCCCACTGCCACCCTCCTCCAGCGCTGTGCCATAGCCCGCCCGCCCACCCTACCCACCCACCCACCCATCCACCCACCGTCACCCACCCCCACCTGCATCTGCGCGCTGTGCATCTCCAGCCGCTGCAGCAGCATGGCGTTCTGCTCCGCCATCAGGTCGTCACCGTCACCGCCCATACTGCGGAGCGGGGCAGGGGAAGAGGGAAGAGGGACACACACACACGCACACACACACACAGGCAGCCGGAATGAGGCAAACGTGCTTCAAGGTTACTACAAGAGCGCGACAGGTGGGCTGGTGACGCAACACGCCGAAGAAAGCATCGGCTGAAGACGCAGCACCACGGCGCTGACATACATGCATGCATGCATGCACTCAAGCCGCCCCCATAACCCGACTCACGCCTCGAGCTCCTTCTTGGTGGGCTTCCGCCCCCCGCGGCCCTCGGCCTTGCCCTGCACCCAGCAGTGAAGGGTAGGGGCGCGTTTGCGGCATTTGCGGCGTGTGAGGTCAGCGCGGAGCCCGCGGCCAACAGCAACCAGCCTCTTGACTGCTGCCTCACCCGGTGGTCCGTGCCACCCCACCGTTCACCTGCTCCTGCACTCGCCTGAAAGCCCCTTCCAGCCCGCCCCCCCCGCGCCCCCAAGCGCCACGATCAGGTGCGGTACAGGGAGCCACCCTGCCATGGCGGACCGATGCCCTCCCTCCCCTCCCTCTCATATGCTCCATGTCCACACAAGCCCCGCCCACCCACCCACACCCAACACCCCCCTTCCAAACCCCTCCCCTCTGGGTTTCACAATGGTCGATTGGCTTTTGGTTTCTGGAATGAACTTTACCCACCCCCCACCCCCAACCACACACACACACACACACACACACGCACGCACGCACCTCCTCGATCCACTCGTCGCGGTCGGGGTGCAGCGCCGCCAGCACGTAGGTGTTGCGGCTCACGCGCAGGAAGGCCGGGTCCGTGTGCATCACCTGGGAGGCGGCGGCAGCGAGGCAGGGAGGCGGTAGGGAGGGAGGCAGGGAGGCAGGGAGGGAGGCAGGGAGGGAGGGAGGCAGGGAGGCAGGGAGGGAGGCAGGGAGGGCGGCAGGGAGGCAGCAGTGAGGCGGTGAGGCAGTGAGGCGGTGAGGCGGGGAGGCGGCAGTGCGGCAGCAGAGAGGCGGCAGGGTGGCAGCAGCAGCACGTGGGGAGGATGGAGTGAAGGCGGGCAGGTCGGGTGGTTGGGCGGGTCGCACACAGGTAAGTCACGCAGACTCCACGAAGCCCAGCACAGCGCCGACTACAGGTGCCGGGGGTGGCCTGGCCTGGCCTGGCCTGGTCTGGCCTGGCCTGGCCTGGTCTGGTCTGGTCTGGCCTGGCCTGGCCTGGTCTGGTCCGAGCTAGTCGGCGAGCCGCGCTTGGCATCCATTGTCCGGGCCCGGCAGCTGCATGGGCTCTCCAACCCCCAAAACAGCCCCTGCTCTCGGAGCTTCAACATAGCTTTTTTGTTTGCCCCCGCCATACACACGACTCACGTGGTACAGGTTGCGCTTGCCGCCGGAGGGCCAGTCCGTCTTGACGCCGTGGTCCACCGAGAGCTTGATGACCTGTGCGTGTGTGCGTGTGCGTGTGTGCGTGCGGGGGAGGGGGATTACATGCGTTAGATTGGAGCGGGAGAGGGAGGAATGAGTGCAGGATTATGCAGGGATACGCAGGAGAGCCAGCGCGGCTTGTCAGGAGGAGCTGGCTGACTGCGGGCTCCGGCCGCGGCGGGACAGCACTGGAGGGTGGACCTTGAGCCACCGCCGCTTTCCGCCACCGACTGACCTGGCACACACGCCTGGCTTGCCTCCACTGCAGCCGCAGCCGCAGCCGCAGCCCCTGAATGAACTGCTCCCGCCCCCTTGATACACACAAGCCTATGGATGGCTACCCCTCCGTGCCCCCCCCCCAATGTTCGCTTTGGTTTCTGGAATGAACCTTTCCCTCCCCCCCCCGCCGGGACTGTTTACCAGTAAACCCCCCCCCGCCGCCGCCGCGCCCGCTGCGCGCCCCCCCGGGGTTCAAATTGGGCTGGTAACCACAACCGCCACACCCCCCGCACCTGCTCCACCGTGAGGCCGTCGTAGGGGCAGAAGGCCTTGAGCACCTGGATGGCGGCGTGCTTGGTGGTGCCGGGCTTGGCGCGCTCCTCCTCCTCCTGCAGGCAAGCCATGTGCATCGTCGTCCTGTCGCTCTGCCACCCACCACAACACAACCACACTCCGCCTGCGTTCGGCCCTACCCCAGCACCTCGACCGGCGCGGCCCTCGCCCTGCGCCCTGCGCCGCGCACCCCTCGTCGCTGCGGCCCCAACGTCGCACTGACATGCCCTTGAAAAGTCCCACACACGCTTCCAAGCCCCTTCTCCGCTCCCCCCTCTCTCCCCGGCACACCAACAAACCACACGCCAAAGTCCGTCGCGTACACGCCAACGCCCCTCTCCATGCCACCACACACCTCCAGCGACTTGGCCGGCGCCTTCTTCTTCTTGGCGCGTACCGGGCCCGCCTTGGCGCCGCCGCCGCCGCCGCCGCCGCTCCCGGGCGGCGGCGGGCTGTCCTCTCCGCCGCCGTCCGCGTCCAGCATCTGCACCACACCGCCCGGCCCCATGCCGCCTGGCAGGCCCATGCCGCCCTGCAACATCATGCCGCCGCCCGGCCCCTGCAGCACCATGCCGGCGCCCTGCAGTCCAGCCATCCCCATGCCGCCGCCGCCGCCGGCGCCCATCATCATGGCGGCGAGTGGGTCGGCCGCCTGCATGGCGCGAGCTGACGACGTGCCTGCGTGGAGGGGGAGGCGGCACGGGAAGGCGAGGTGAGGCAGAGAGCCGCAATGATAGGCGGGGTGTCTTGTGCGCTGCGCGCGTGTATGTGCGCGCTTTTGGCATGCGGGCGTGCCAGCAGCACGCGGCTGCGGCGTCCCCGAGTGGGTATTGAGCTATGGCTGTCTCCTGCGTGCGGGTACCGGTAGCCCGGCTGCCCAGCCAGGGCTGACAGGCCCTGACGCCACCGCCCAATGCTGCCGACACCGTGCGTGCCCCGTGTCGGCACCAAACCCTAGACGCGGAGCCAGCGGCGCCCCGCCCGCCGCTCAGATTGCGTCGGCCCCTATGCACGCCTTGTGGGTGGTGGCGCCGGCCGTCGCGCGCCCTCACCTCGCCCGCGCCGGCCTCCAACAACCGGAAGAGCTTCAGGCTCTTCCTCGTGCCCTGCGTCCTCCGGTGCGCCGCTGAGTCCGCCTCCGCCCCCGTATTTCGCCGCTAGGTCTGGTTTTAGAGCCCAATATCGGCCGGTCCACGTGGCGGCCTGTGCGAGCGGGCGCTTGCGTTCAGCGAACAACTCGGGGCATGATCATGGCACATGTGTGCCCGTCCCCTTCGCGCTCTCCGCTTGCATGACACATCAGAAAGCTAATAATGGCTGCTACACCAACCAGCAGGTGTTCCCAACGATGCGCGAGATTCTTGCTTGCCTCTTGCAGCCAAAGTCGAACAACCGGTCTTGGCAGCGGCTCCCTCTTGACTCGCGAGCCAGAGCCAGCTGAGGATGTAGCGTTATATGTGCGCGATAATTCGCAAAGCGAAGAAATCAGCTCTTCCTGACGCAGATTGGCTTGATTGACGACTTTGGCGAAGGGCGCCTCCAGCTCTGCCGGGACTGCGGTATAAATGGTAATGGAGCACCGTAGGCGCCAAGGGAGGCAGCGGAAAGGGCTCACAAGGCAGAGAGGCTTGTGAAGGGCCAGGCTCGCGCGGGAAAGCCGTGTTTCGACTCACACTGGGCCAGCAGCTCGCGCGACTCCTGCTCCGACTTGAGAGCCTCCTCATAAGTTAAATTGCCGGTGCCTGTCACTGCACAAGCCCACGCCCTGTCGCTGTAAAACGCGAGTCGCGCGAGGTACGCGTCGTAGTCTATAAACACCTCCCCCGTGAGCCGCAGGACATATACATCAGCGTTGTCCGGCACGCTGGGCGGCACGGCGGGGGCGGGCGGAACGAAGGGCTTCCGGCCTAAAAGCGGCATCGTGAGCTCTGCGCGCGCAACATGCGCGAAAGGCGCTCGTGGGACCGTCTATGCGCGTCGTGCATACAGGTCGTGCTTTAAGTTGCAGGGGATAGCACAAACATGCGTCGGGACGGTCAACGCAGCGACACAACCGTCGCACGCAACGACCCCCATTCCGTACACTTGCTAGCTTGCTCGGTGGCGATAAGAGAGGACGGACGCGATAATGTCTCGTGCGCGGCTACACTCGGTTGGGGGACGCATGGACTGCGGCCGCTGCGGTGGCTACCCGAAAGGGGACGAAGGGCCTTGCCCAGGGCTCCCCTGCCGGGATGGGGCAGGCAGCCGCTCGCCTGTGACCCGAGTTCCATGTTCCCCAGTCACTCAGCCGCACGACAGCCAGCGCCGCCAGTTACGTTCCCACTCCCCTCATACAGCAGCGCTGCATCTTCCATTGGTGCACTCCAAGTTGACGAGCATTAGCCTTTACAGCCCAGCACGACCGCACGAGATATCGCCATGCACTGCCGTCTGTTGAAAGCAACAGTGGTATCTGCCTTCGCCACAGCTTGCTTCTGCATCAACTTTGTCTTTCCCTAGCTCCTAGTATCCACCGTTACGTGCTCGCTACCCGCCTCCTGGCTAAATGCGCTCCCGCACAGCAGACGGGAGCTGCGAAGCCCATGGGGCCGCCTGCCCCTCCCAACTTGCCACCTATCTAGTTCGGCCCCGGCGCCATCCGGGGCTACCTGCTTCGTTGCATGACCCGTGGCACTCTACTGTCAATCAATCCGTCCCGCTTGTCCGGGGAGTCAAAACAGACGCTCGCACAAAACGCACACACAAACCTGCCCACCCCTGCTTTGTCAGTACACGTGCTCTGCTCCGACTCTTTCAGCGCGCCGGGCCGCCAGGCCGGCCGGCGATGGCCCATGTCCGCGCACTGCGTTCACGTCACCGCCGCCGCTGCCGCCGCCGCCATTGGCCTCCAACGCTGCTTCCGCGCAGGCGCTGCATTTGCTTCCTTCACTCCGGCGTGCCGCCGCGCTGGCAGGGCCCCATCGTGCGCAGCCGCCCGCCTTCACGCAGGCACCCACGCCTGCTCTCCCGTCGTCTCCCGCCAACAAACTCAGCAGCGCCGCCGCCTCCTGCTCCTGCTGCATCGCTAGTAAAGCCATCGCTATGCGCTGCGAGGCCGCCGCCGCCGCCGCCGCTTATGCTGCATTTGCTGCAGCCATTGTCGCTCCCGCCGCGCCTGGCGCCGCTTCAGCCATGGCTGCTGCTGCTGCTTTACTTCTCGCGGGGCTGAGCCCACTCCACGCGCAGAATGAGGTTGTCGTAGCCGAAGCCGTTGAGGTTGCGGATGGCGCGCTCGGCATCGTCTCTGCAGGCGGGCGGGGCGGGGGGGGAACAAGTTATGTGTTGAGCAATAGAATGCTAGACGGCACTGGTGTGCAGGGTCGTCCAAACATCCATGCACAGACATTGTGAGCAGCCGTCGAATTCCTGCGACAGACGCATAATCAGGCCTCCCTTGGCCTTTGGGACAGCCCGCGGAACGCACCTATGCACATAGTTGACGAAGGCGAAGCCGCGGTTCTCGCCCGTGTTCTTGTCGACAGCCAGGAAGATACGCGACACGGGGCCGAATGGCCGGAACAGCTCCTGCAGCGCGGTGCACACGCGGTGCACACACGACGTAAGACACAGCTGCTGGCGCCAGGCCGGGACCTCCCACACTCCCGCTGGAGGAGTTCGTCCTGCCAACGCATCGTGCCCAAAGCATCGTGCCTCACAAGCCCAGTCCCGCCCCGTCGAGGTGCCCAGGCGCCCCCTCGCCGCAGTCCTCCGCCGCCCGCCCGCCCGCCCCCCCGCCCAGGTTGGCTCCAGGCGGCCCCAGACCACGCCGCACCTGCAGGTCGCCTTCCGTCACATCCTCCGACAGGTTGGTCACGCGGATCGAGTTGTCCTCACGCTTCTTCTGCATGCTCTCGCCCTCGCCGCCAGGGCCGCGGTTGCGCAGGCTGGGCGGCACGTAGCTGCCCGCCTTGGGCGCGCCCAGGCCGGGGCCGGCACCGGGCTTGCCGTCCTGTGCAGGCGAAGTAAGCACACACGAAGTGAACACACATGCACACCCGGGCATCCGGACGCGTCAGCTGGAGTCCGGTGGCATGCACGGCACTGTAAAACCGGGCTGACGCTTGTGAAAGCCCCGCGGATCCGCGCGTCGCAGGATGTGCACCACGTCAAGGCGTCGCCCGCGGCGCCCGACCCAGTATGCCAATAGCTCGCCGCCCCCCACGTTCGTCTGTGCGGCCGAGCTGCAGGCTGGAAGTATTGCGGTACCCAGTGCTGAGGCCTGCCATACCGCAGCGAACGGGGCAAGACGAGCTGCGACGAGCGCGCAGCAACCCATACGCGGCTGCCAGGTTGGCCCCTGCCGCGTAGCGCAAGTCTAGCTGCCTGCACAGCCTGCGAGAGCCACCCTCCGCACCACCCCTCCTCATCAGGGCCCCTGCGCTGCTGCCCCTGCTCTGCCGCGCCTCCTCTACCATCATGGCGCTGACACGTTCCAGCTGCTGCTGCCTGCTTCCTCCAGTTGCCCGACCCAGCGCCGCGCTGTGCTAGCCAGCCCACCTCTTCCGGGGGCTTCTCTGCCTCCTTGAGCAGGCCCTTCGCGCGCAGCAGCTCGCGCTCCATGCGCTTCTTGTAGAGCATCTCCTTGATGCTGCGAGCAGAATGCACATACAGAATTTAAGAGCTGCCGGAGCGAGCACAGCCGAGTGCAGAAAGCTTTTTCAATTGGCGCGCACCTGCCGGAGATGACCGTCTTGTCGGCCGTGGCCAGCACCTGCTGAATATCCGTGGCCTTCTTCTCCTGCGTCGTGGCCTTGATTTGGCGCACGCGCTCGAAAGGGATCTCATCGACGCCCTGCACGGTCACCGAGTCCGCGGCGGTCTCGCGTGCGGCAAGGCCGAAGCGAGGCCAGTTCCGGCGCTCCTCGGAGACCTGCGCGCAGCGAACGAGCGCGTTCAGGCCCATCTCCGCGGGGCGGCCCCGACCCAAGGCGCCGCCTCCACCATTGCTTGAGCCCCTCGCGCGCGCCAGAGCCTGGATCTGTGTTCCGCTGAGGTTGCAAGCTCCAGTCCTACCTTGTAAACCTTCTTCTCCACGGTCACCACCTTGATTTTGGTGGTCTTCTTAACCGCATCGCCCTTCTCGTTCTTGAAATACTCAATCACCGTCTTGATTCCATTGTCATCGGGTCCCTTCGTAACGCTGGGGGGCAGCAGGTCCTCGTCATCTAGAGTGTCTCCCCAGCGAAGCTTTCCGCGGCTGGCCATTCTCTCTCGATCAGCCCAAGGCCGCTAAGAAAAGGTATTCGCTGTATGAAGTAGCTACCCTAGGTGTATGGGAGGAAATGAAAATGCTTGGAACAAGTTCGGCTGAGAGGATTGGCCGCTGTCAGGGGGCGGCATGGGGACGATGGGTTGGCTCCGGTTGCCCCCGGCACGCATCGCTTGGCAGCGATGCTCACACGCTCAAGACCGCCTTCGCAGCGCGCCATACATCTCCACTCAGAGCCCCCATTGTGTATGCGGTGTTGATGCCTGGGTTTGGCGGCAGAGTGGCGTGTGGGCCAGGTGTGAACATCAATCGCCCCTGCCAGCGGAGTGCTACCCCCCTGCTCTGCTGTTGAAGCTTGGCCCATTGGAACTGAAGGCTAGGCTCGGTCGTCGCTTGACAGTCTGAGCGATAAGTGGGGCTGCGGGGCTGCGGGGCCTGGGCATGAGCGCTGCAGTCACCGCGCCAGGCCCTCTGAGATTGCCGCATCAAACAACCACTTCACACACGGCACAAGGCCCTTCGCCGCCCATATGCATTACACTCTGCGCTACGGTGTTCGCTTCTGACTGCATCCGAGGACCAGCATGCCAACGCTTTTTCGTGAAAACGCCACGCAGCTCAGGACGTAATCACAGGTCCAACGCGGCCTCAAGCTCAAGTCCAAATGCATCTGGCTCTTGGGGTTCTCATCACACCGCGACGCCTTTGACCTGCCTCACTCGAACAAGCGCTGCGTCCCGGACGCAAAAGGTTGTGCGCCTGTGCTACTGCTGCTGCTGCTGCTCGGTGCAGCAATGGGTTGCGGTCTCCCGTGTCGAGCATGCGAGATCCATCCTGCAGCTCCAGCTGTAGCATTCATATCTGCCTCTGGTCCTACTCTGGACATGCCCAGCACCCGCTGTGCGAACCTGCCTGAGTGCCTGTCCCCGGCCGCCGCTCTTCAGTCACGACACGCAAGGCGCCCACATAACATCTCGGTCGTGCATGCACTCATAATCAACTCTTCCGACGCAAGCTACCCATCCGCAGAACTGGTACGTCTTGTCGAGCCTGGTCGAGTTGTTCATTTGACTACGGAATGGCCTTGTCAGCGCAAGTCCGAGCGTCAAATCACCAAACAACAAGGGTGCACACAGCTACACACTAACATACATGGTCGCGCAGCACTTCACGGCTGCGCCACCGGCATTGGAACTCACGCGTCCACATCCGCCTAGCCCCCCCCAATCGACCTTAATTAGCACATGGTCAACGAACAAGCGCCCCCTCTCCAAACTCACAGCCCCAGACCCTTCTTGAGTTTGGCAACCTTCTTGCTGATCTGCTTGCTGTGTCCGCCGCGCCCCGCGCCGCGCGGCGGATGCATGCCGGCGCCGGCGCCGGCCACGCCGCCGCCCCCGAACCCGCCGCCGCCCACGCTCGCGTTCACCACCGGGTCCGTCTCCGCCGTCTGCTCCACGGTGTCGGCGTCGCCGGTGGTGCCGAGCGCGGTGCTGCCGGGTCCAGGCGACGCCGCCCGCCGCCGCTGCGCCGCCAGCTCGTCTCGCAACAGCCGCCACGCCGCCGGCATCTCGCTGTCCGTCGCGAAGCGCACGGTGAGCGGCGGCGGCGGCGGCGGTGGTGCCGCCGGGGCGTGCGCACCTGCGCCGTTCGGCAGGGGCGGCAGGCTGCTGCCGCCACCCGGCCGCGCCGCCACACCAGCCCCAGTACCCCCAGCGGCGCCGGCGGCAGCAACTGCACTGGGAGGGCCCATGGGCTGCGCGCCAAAGCCCGCGCCGCCCGGCGACGTCAGTGGCGGCGGTGCCGCCGCAATCGCCAACTGAGGCACTAGGGGCTGCGGCAGCGCTAACGCCGCCGAAGGTGGCTGCGGCTGCGGCGGCAGCGCAGCGGCACCGCCGCCGCCCGCTGCGGCCGCCGCCGCAGCGACGGCGGCGGCGGCCGCCGCCAGCGCCTGGTGCGCCACGTAGGCGGGGTGCTCCAGCGCCGCCAGCGCCTCCTCCAGCTGCTCCAGCACGTGCTCGGGGTCCCTGATGTTGTACGGCACATCGTCGTACGAGGCGGACACGTGGCCCATGTGGTGGTAGCCGCCGCCGCCGCCGCCGCCGTGTGGCCCGCCCGCCGCCTCCACCAGACCGCGCCGCAGCGCCGCCACCAGCAGCGGCAGGTCCCTCACCTCCCAGGGCGTCAGCAGCTTGGACAGCGACGGCCGCGGCCGAGCCGCCGCCGCGGCCGCCGCCGCAACTGCGGTTGTGGCGGCTGCGGCTGCGGCAGCGGTTGCGGTGGTGGTGGTTGCGGTAGTCGCTGGGACTAAGGCTGCGGCTGCCGCTGCGGCTGGGCCTGCTGTGGCTGCCGTGGGCGGAAGGGAGGCGGGTGCGGCCGCGGTGGCGAGGGAGGGCGCGACAGGAGCAGCCACGGGGCTGACGGGCGGCAGGTGTTGCTGAGGTTGAGGTAGCTGTGGCGCAGCTGCAGCAGCAGCTGAGGCTGGCGCCGGCGCCGCAGACAGCGGCGGCGGCAGCGCAGGCGGCGGCATGGCATCATTCCGGCTTGCGGTGGCGGCGGCGATGGCAGAGCGGATGGCCAGCTGCATGGGTGAAATGGCCATGGCCTCGGCCGAACCGGCGTCCCCGTCAGCAGCGCCAGCGGCGGCCGCGCCAGGTGGTGGCTCTGTTTCCAAGCCTGCGCCTTCCGCCGCCGCTGCGTCTGCCGTCAGCGCCGCATGAGAGGACCCCTGCAGGCCGGGTAGGGACACCTCGGCAGCTGCGAACAAGGACTGTGGCTCCGCCGGGGCCGCCGCAGACAGGGCTGCGGCGGCAGCTGGCGCTGCGCCGCCGTCTGTGGCAGTAGCACCGGTGCCACTCACCCCGTGGCGCTGCGAGACCGGTGCCGGTGCTACTGCCGCTACTGCTGCAGCCGCTGCTGCTGCTGCTGCTGCTGCCAGGCCTTGCCCATGTGCAGGCGCAGCCGCGGGCTGCGGGTGCTGCTGCGCCGCGTGCGGCGCCGGCCTGCCCGACTCCCTAGCTACCGCCGTGGCAGCCCCGCCGCCGCGGCCCCCTGCCAAGCCTGCCCTCACGCCGACGCCGCCGCCGGCCCCGGAGGGCCCTGGCGCGCCCGGCCCGGCGTGCACGTGGTGCTTGGCGGCAGCGAGGCTGCTGCCGGGCGGCGGCTGGCGCTGCTGCTGGCCCGGGCGTGAGGGCATCATCTTGGTCAGCGAGCCGCGAGCCGACTGCGCGCCGGTGCGGGGTGCGCCTACACAGTACACCCAGAAGGGCATCAGGGACAAGAGACAGTCAGCGGTATGTCTATACAACGCGGACTCTTGGCGTACACCTGCGGCGCGGGCGGAGCTATGTACTCTCAAGGGAGGACGGCGTACCGTGACCACACGCGACAGAACGGCAAGAAGCTCTGTTGTGCGCCCACACCCACCTAGCGCCACCAGTCCCAGGGCCTTCTGCGCGTCCGGCACCGCCTCCGAGATGGACTTGATGACGTGCGGCCGCCCCGGGCCCCGAGGCGCCGGCGACGCAGCGGCAGCGGCAGCTGGCCCGCCCGTTGAACCGCCCGCACCCGCACCCGCACCCGCACCCGCACCCGCACCCGCACCCGCACCAGCACCAGCACCACCGGGTGCTGCCGCGGGGCCTGCGGCCTTGCCGGACCCGTCAGAGCCGCGCCTGGCAGGCAGCATGCCCCGCAGGCCGCCGCCCGGCGGCCGCTCGTGTCCGTGAGCCCCGTGATGGGGCGGCGCTGGCACAGCGGCGGCGGCGACGGCGCTCCCTGCAGCAGGTGGTGGACCCGCGGCGGCGGCGTGCGGCCCTGGCTCTTGCGCCCTTGGCTGCCCTGCCGCCGCAACCTCTCCCGCGGCGACACCAGCAGCAGCAGCAGCAGCAGCACCAGGGGCAGGCGGTAGCTGCGACTGATGCGACTGCGAGCTGTGTCCCGCCTCAGCTCTCGAATCGGCAACAGCCTCCGAGCCTGGTGCCACTGCAGTCCCCGCTGCCGTCGACGCGCCGACCACCTCGCCCGGCCCACCCCACGGCGCCGGCGCCGGGCCGCCGTGAGTGTGGCAGCTGTTGTGGCCGTTGTGGTGGCTGTGATTGTTGGGGTTATGGGAGCTGTGGTTGTGCGGGCCGTGGTGGTTGTGCGGGCCATGGTGGTTGCTGGGGTGCGCATGCGCGTGCGGATGCGGGTGGGCGGTTGTGTGCGGGTGGGCGGAGTGGTGGCTTGCACTGCCCGAGGAGGGCAGGGCCTGCAGGATGGACAGGTGCCCGTGCTGCTGCTGCTGCTGCTGCTGCGGGTGCTGCTGCTGCTGCTGCTGCTGCGGGTGCTGCTGCTGCTGCTGCTGCTGCTGCGGGTGCTGCTGCTGCTGCTGCTGCTGCTGCTGCTGCGGGTGCTGCTGCTGCTGCTGCTGCTGCGGCGTTGGCGTTGGCAGCGGGCTGGGCAGCGGGCTGGGTGAGTGCGAGTGCGCGTGCAGCAGCTGCGGCAGTTGCGGCAGTTGCGGTTGCCGCTGCTCCCCGGCTGACAGGGACGGCGCCACAGCGCCCTCTGCAAGCGCAGCGGAGGATGGCGTCGCGAACACAGACGTCTGCTCCTCCTCCTCCTCCTGCTGCTGCTGCTGCTGCTGCTGCGGCTTGGGGTGCGGAGCTGGGTTGAGGGCGCCGCCGGCGATGTACATCTGTGGCTGTGGGGGCTGCGTCTGGGGCTGGGCACCACCTGCTCCTTCGGCCAGTGGCTCTGGCAAGCTCACTCGGAGGTAGGGCGGGGGGTGGTGCTGCCCATATTCGTGGTGGTAGCGGTGGTGGTGCTGCTGCTGTTGCGGCGCTGTGGCGGCGCCTCCGGCAGCGGCGCCTGCGTTGGCAGCAACGCCACCGCCGTGTTCGTGTTCGTAGTCATAGTCATCCTCATCCATGTCGTCCGCGCCATCCACTTGCGGGATGCGGTTGGGGTGTTCGGGGCCAGTGCGGCCGTCGCCCCCCGCCGCCGCTCCCGCAGCAGCAGGTGCACCAGCAGCCGCGTCCGGCGCCGGGGCGACCACGGCGGGCGCCTGCGCGGGCAGCGGGGCGGCAGCGGCAGCGGGAGGAGCAGCAGCAGCGGAAGCGACTGCAGCGGCAGGGGCAGCAGCAGGGGCGGGGCCTACGGCCACATTTCCCGCATGCGCCTTGCCCCTTGCGCCCGTGCCCGTGCCCGCACCTGCAGCGCCGAGGGCAGCTGCGGCGCGGCCCGAGCCCGCTGGCACACCGGCGCCGCTGCCAGCCGGGGTGTGGGTGTGTGCACCCACGGCCCCGCTCCCGCCTGGGAGCTTGAGTTTGAGCTTCAAGCCGCCCGTGTGCGGCGCCGCCGGTGCGGCGGCCGACGTGGAGCCACCCGGCAGCGGCGAGGGCCCCCGCAGGCCGGTGGTGGTGGTGGTGATGGCGGGCGGCGGCGTGACGCCGCGCCGCGGCTCGGAGCCCGTGGCGGCGGCACTGCCGTCAGGCGCCGCTGTCGCTGCCGCTGCCGCTGCCGCTGCCGCTGCGGCGGCACCAGCAGCTGCAGCTGCGGCAGGGGCGCGGCCGTGCAACGACAGCTTGATCTTGAGTGGCGCGCTGCCGCCCACAACGCTGCCGGCGGCTCCCGCTCCCCCTCCCGCTGCCGGCGCCGGCGCCAGGGCCGGGGCGCCGCCAGCGGCCCTTGACTCGGGCCGCTGTGCGGTGCCTGCTGCGCCGGCGCCGGCTGGAGCGCCGGCGGCCCCTCGCCCCGCTGCTGGCGCTGCCTCCTGGCCCCCGCGCGCGGAACCCTCAGAGCCGCTCTCCCCCTCGTCCTCATCCTCCTCGTCCTCGGATTCCTCCGTCTCCTCATAATCGCCGTCGTCCTCATCCTCCTCGCCCTCGCCCTCGTCCTCGTCGTCCGCCACCGCCAGCGCGGCTCGCCGCAGCCGCCGCCGCGCGCCCAGCCGCCGCGCGCCTGGCCCGTCCTCATCCACGTCGGCGTCATCATCATCGCCATCGTCGCCTATGTTCGACGCATCGGAGCCGCCACCGCTGCGGCCACGCGCACGCGCGGCGCGGAGCCGGCCGCGGCCGCCCGCGCCCGCGCCCTCCGAATGCCCGTCCAAGTCGCTACCCGGGCCGCCATGGCCGCCGCCGCCGCCGCCGCGGTGGCTACCGCCGCGGTGGCTGCCGCCGCTGTGCTGTGAGCGCGTCGGCCGGTGCGCGGCGACGGCGCCAACTCCGCCTCCGTGGCTGCCGCCGCCGCTAACGGCGTCAGTCTCAAACATGTCGTCATCTGTGTCGTCATACACCCGCGAGCGCCGCCGCGGCCCGCGCCGCCCGCCGGCACCGGCGGCAGCAGCGTCGTCGGCAACTCCGTCATCGCCGCCCTCAGCAGCCTCGCCCACGCCCAGACCCAGGCCCTCACGCAGGATCTGGCCTGCTGTGCGGCGTAGCCGCGGCCGGCGGGGCCCGCCGCTGCCGGCGCCGTCGGCGCCGCCGCCGCCGCGGGCTCCGCCCGGCGACCCGTCTTCCGCCTCGCCCTCGTCTGGGAGCCCCAGCGGCCGGTAGCGGCGCTCCGTGGCCCCGCCGCCGCCGCCGACGCCGCCAGCAGCGGCTGTGGCGCCGCCGCCGCCGCCAGGGTGCGGCCCCAGCGACTGCCACGCCTGAAGCCGGCCGCCGCCTGCAGTGGGCGCCGGCCGGCTGCTGACCACGCCCAGGTCCATGGACGGCGTGTTGACCAGCACACCGCCGCCGCCGCGACCAGGCCGCCGACCAGCAGGCGACGGAAGCCCCGGCGCCGAGCGCGCGCTACCGCCGCCGCCGCCGCCGCCGCCTCGGGGCGCGCCGGGGCGGCCGCGCCCGCTGCCGCCGCCGCCGCCGCCTGCGGGTGCATTGCGGCGGACCACGCGACCACGCACGCCCCGCACCCCCCGCACCAGCCCGGGTATGGCCGGCGTGCTGCCCTCGCTGCCGCCATCGCTCAGGCCCGGTCCGCCGCCGCCGCCGCCGCCGTACCAACCGCCGCCGCCGCCGCTGTCGTACGACACGTCGTCATCCGGGTCGTACTCATAGTCGGCATCCTCCGCCGCCGCGCCGCGCCGCCGGCGCCCACCACCACCGCCGCCACCTGCCGTTGCCCTCGGGCTGACAGCCGGCGAGGTGCCGTCGTCTGGCCCGGCTGCACCGCCGCCGCCTCCGCCGCCTCCGCCGCCGTACCGCTCGCTGACTCCGTCGTCGTGCCCGCCGGGCTCACCGCCGCCCTCGCCCTCGCCCTCGCCCTCGCCCTCGCCCTCGTCATCCATCAGGAGGTGCCGCCAGTCTTGGCTGCGGCCGCGGCTGCGCCTCGGCCGGCCCGTCCCCTCGCCACCGCCCGTGTCGTGCTCCACCGCCGCCGCCCCACCGGCTGCCGCCGCCGCCGCCTCCTCATCCCCGTCAGAGGCGTCCATGTCGTACCCCGCCCGCCGCGCCAGCGCGCTCGCCACAACGGAGCGCGGCGCGGACGCGCGCGCCGGAAAGCGCCGGGCCGAGCCGGCAGCAGCAGCCGCACCTGCAGCAGCAGCAGCTGCTGCTGCCGCCGCCGCTTCTGCGGCAGCAGCACCGCGGCGGGGGCGCCCGCCGACGCCGACCGCCGCTGGCCCCCACAAGCCGCGACCACCGTGTGGCGACGTTGCGTCTTCCATGTGCGCGTCATCGTCATCGTCGTCGTCACTGCTCGCTAGCTCGTTAAACATGCGCACTGCTGCGGCGGCGCCCGACGCTAGCTTCACCCGCTTGCCGCCGCCGCTGTGCACCGGCGACGCCGGGGTGACGCCGCCGCCGCCGCCACCGCCGCGGGCCTTCGCCCCGCTGCGCCCGGGCAACGGCGGCGGCGGCGGGCCGCCGCCGCCGCCACCGCTAGCCGCGGGCGCCACAGCCGCTGCCGCCGCCCCCGCCTGCGCGCCCAGCGGGCGCCGCGGTGAGTCGGCATACTGGTCCGCCGACATCCGCTTGCGGCCCGCAAAGGTGTTGTGGGCGGCCGCAGCGGCGCCGCCGCCTCTGCCGCCACCCGATGCCGCCGGCGCCGCGCCGCCGCCGCCGCCGCCCTGCACCGCCGGCGCTGACACGCGCCGGAAGTTATAGGAGGGCGGCCCCGTCACGCCCGGGCCGCTGTGCGCGGGGCCGTTGTTAATGCTGTCCTGCGGCGCCACAGGGCCGTGGCGGCCTCCGTTGGCGTTGTGGGAGGTGGTGATGGTCCCGGGGCCTAGGGCATGGCCGGCGGCGCGGTCGCGGGAGGTGGTGGCGCGTTGCCGCTTCAGCATGGGCAGGCCTGCGTCCGTGTTGGGAAGAGAGGTGGAGCGAGCGGAAACAACAAGTATGTATGTATGAGGCTCGACCGCGCGGCACATGCACGACATGACCGACATAGCCTCATTCATGCCGCTGCCCTTGCCCCTGCCTCAGCCCTGTTGATTGACTTTAGCTGCCTCCCCTGCTTGGCCCCCTGGCACCCTGCGCCCCCCCCCCCGCTCCTGGCGCCCTCCCCGGCCGGCCCCCTCCCCCACCTGCCGCCGCCCTCAGCGACCGCGCGTACGACACGGCGGTGTGCCACATGAGGTGCTTGAACAGCGGGAAGCGCGCGCGGTGCTTCACCTGTGCGGGGCGGGGCGGGGCGGGGCGGGGCGGGGGCGATACACACGGTGGTGACTTGCGCAGCCAGCATACAGGTATGGCACGTGCCTGTCACGGATCTGGTGCAGGCGCCAGCAGGCGCAGCCTCCCAAAGCAGGTGCATCCCCCGCCTCCCGCGCCCCCCCCCCATCCTCGAGCGACTGACCAACAACAACAGCAGCAATAGCAGCACGGGGTAGCAGCCACCCCCCAAGCGAACCGCACACACAGCACCGCGCGCCCGCACCTTCAGCAGCTCCTCAAGCTCCCAGCACCGCAGCGCCGCCGCCAGCCCGCCGCCCTGCGCGCTCAGCAGCGCGCCGCACACGGCCGCGCAGTCCGCCACCGCCACCGCCGCAAACGGCCAGCCGCCGGGCAGCACCGCCAGCTCCCCCGGACCGACTTCCAGCCGTACCACCCGCAGACCCGCGGCAGCGGCGGAAGAGCCGGAGGCGGGGGCGGGCAGGGGAGACAGCGGCGGCTGAGGCGGCTGTGGGGAGCGTGCGGCCGCGGCGTGCCTCGGCGGCGGCGGCGCCAGCGGCGCGGGCGCCTCGTGAGCGGCCGCCGGCTCCGGTGCGGGCGACGCAGCAGACGGCGCCGTTGTGTGTGTTGCTGTTGCGGTCGTAGCTGCTGCAGCTTGCTGCGCTGCCGGCGGCGGTGGGGCGAAGAAGGGTGGGGGCGGAGGCGTGGAGCTCGCCCGCGCGCCCTCGCGCCCCGGACCCTGTCCGTGCGCCCCTGCCCCACCACCATGTGCCACACCATGCCCCGTCGCCTGGGCCTGCTGGGGCTGTGCTGCTGCTGCTGCTGCTGCTGCTGCTGCTGCTGCTGCTGCTGCTGCTGCTGCTGCTACTGCAGCGGAGGAGGCGGCGGCGGCGGGCGCGGGCCAGGCCTCCAGCAGAGGGCGGCCGCGGTCCCGGGCGCCGCTGCCCACCCAGGACGCGTACAGCGCCAGGGCCTGGTCCGTGGGCGGGATGAGGAAAAACACCTGCAGCCGCGAGCGGGTGTGTGTGTGTGGGGGTGTTGTGGTTACCAGCGGGCGGGGGGGGCGGGCGGGCGGGGTGAGGCAAGGGCGGCCCCGCCGCAACGGCGGCAGCAGCGCGGCATGTAGCGGGGGGGAGGGGGCATCCAGCGGGGCTGCAGGTGTTGATACAAAAAGGGATTAACAGCAGGCGCCGCGGGTGGGGTGGGGGCCGTTGGCATGGGAGGACGCACAGTACGCAGAGCGATGATTAAGCCATAATGCGGCGAACGGCGCCCCATCTTCATGCGGCCGTTTCCTGCCCCTGCCCCTGCCCACCATAAGCAGATGCAAGCGCACAGCCACAGGCACACGACCTGACGGCCCAAGCCCCAAGCCGCAGGCCCCACTCACCACGCGTCCCTGCGCCACCGCCCACCAGCTGGCGGCGCCGCCCGGCAGCAGTCGGAAGTTGGTGAAGGCGCCGGCCGGCCACACCGCCAGGTGATGCCGCGCCGCCGGGCCCAGCCCGCTGCTGCCGCCGCCCGCCGCCGCCGCCGCCACCTCCCTAGACATGTTCAGTTGGTTCACCAGGTCCACAGCCGCCAGCGGCGGAGGCACGCGCAGCGGGCCCCCAGAGCTGGCGGCGGCGGCGCCGCCGCCGCCGCCGCCGCCGGCGTGCGCAGTCGCGCCTGGCGGCGGCGGCGAGGCGCCTGGCGGCGCCCCGGCGGCGGCGGCCGGCAGGTCGGCGAGGGAGAGGGCGGTGAGGGCCAGCTGCCGGCGCTTGTTGGCGTCGCGGATGCCCTTGCGCGGGGCGCTGGTCTCACGGAACTGGTCCACGTCCCTGCAGGTGGGAGGCAATCAGTCAGCCAGTCAGTCAGCAAGCGCCGGCCGGGGGAAAGGGCAGCGCTGCCCTTGTTATGGACTTCGGGGACTTTTGAGGTACCACAGCGCTAAGGGTGCAAAGGGGCCGCCGCCATGGACGTGCTTTCCTGTGCCACGTGCCTTCGCGCTATCTGGTGAATCAGCTTTCCTCTCCTCTCTGGCACACACTCCTCAACTCACCCCTGGTGCACGAAGGCGCTGTCCGCCTCGTCGTCCATTTCCGTGTTGGCGCCATCGTCCTGTGGGTTAGTTAGTTAGTTAGTCTGTTCGTTTGCGTGCATGTTTGAGGATCGGTTGAGGGACGCGTGGTGGGTCTCAGAAAGTGTGGAGCCGCGTGGAGCCTTCGATCTCCGTCACAGCTTGTGCCAAACATGCAGCTGCGCGGACTTGGAGCGCGGGGAGCTACTGTATTGGGACACGTGCTTTGACATGCTTTACTGTCCCGGGCCTGCCCACATCCAACCCGTGAGCCGGTCAGTCAGCCACTCCGCCAGCCAGCCAGCCAGCCACACACCTGGGAGCTGATGGCCGCTGCCGCTGAGCCGTGTCCGCCGCCCTCCGAGCCGCCCGGCCGCCGGCCGCCGCCGCCCTGCTGCTGGTGCTGCTGCGGGTGCTGCGGGTGCGGCGGCAGGGCGGTCAGGTCGCCGACTGGCTGGCGCTCCCGCCAGTACAGACACCACTGCCGCAACGTCCACTTGGGGCCGGGCGCCTGCTTGTCCACGTCCAGGGTCAGGACCTGCGTGGCGCACGTGGGCGCGCGGGTGCGTGCACAGTCCTTCAGAACAAAATGCGGCTGATAACGTCGGCGATAGGTGTAATTATACCGCGTGCGCGTCCGTGTGTGTGTGTGTGTGTGTGTGTGTGTGTGTGTGTGTGTGTGTGTGCGTGTGTGCGTGTGTGTGTGTGCCGCGGTGAGGAATGAAATGCAGGCGGAAGTGGCGAGCTCTGTCTCAGGTCACAGCGGATGGTTGCGGATCTTAAGCTACCCGGCCCCCTCTTCCTTTCCATGACCCCCTCTTACGCCGGCCGCCTACCCCTGTAAACGTAAACCCTGCCTTTCCCCCCAAGCCTCTCCCCCGGTCACCCCTCACCTCCCGGTCCTCGCCCAGCGCCCGCGACAGCGGCACCAGGTCTTTCATGTCCGGCCCCAGCAGCGGCTGCAGGTAGGCGGCCGGCGGGCTGTAGCCGCGAACCAGCAGCGGCTGCTGCAGCCCGCTGGCGCGAACCCATTCGGCGGTGAAGGCCGCCGCGTCCACCACCTGTGTGTGACGGGGCCGGGTCGGGGAGGGGACGCAGTGTGGGCGGGGCGGGCCAAGGGAGCCGGGCGGTTGGGGGCCGAATGGTGAGAAGGGGAGATGAGGAGTAAGGAGCGGGGAAAGCGAGGTGGCGTGATTGCTGATGTGCCGGGCGCAACAGCTGGGGCCTGTGAACTGCTGGCGAGTTGCGCTGCCGAGACACGCGTCGAGTAGCACACACCGAGCGGCCGGGCAGGGCACATCCTTTAAGTTCATAACCCCCGCCGCTGCTCCGGCAGCATACCTCAACAGGTTCCGACACGCAGCCGGGCCAGGTGAGCAGCTGCGCGCGGAGGTGCCTGAACTCGTCCGCTGGGAAAGCAGTCGGGGCACGGGGGAAGGGGCACAGGGAAATTTTAGCCGAGCCCGTGCCGACAGCCCCGCTCTTTTCTGCACAGGATGCACGCAACAAAAGTTGCTTAACGGCACAGGCTTACCGGCGTCAAGGTCGTCAAACGCGCGAGCGCCAAACGGCACGGTCTGCCGGCCGGGTCCGGGCGCTTGTCCGGGCCCCTGTAGCGCCATAGTCTACAGTCTCAATATGCAGCTCCCCGGCGCTTTTTCAAAGTATTGGTTCATGGTCGAGCGTGGGAGCAAGGCAAACCGCAAGCGAAGGGCTCGCCGAACGTGAGCCTCCGTCTGAGCTGCCTAACAAACATGTATCGCGATATAAAATTAGCAGAGCGCAGTGACGCCGGTTCCATACACAAACCCTTCGTGCGCCGTGAATGGAGCGACCCGCACTCGCTGGGTCAGCGCAGCGAAATGGCGTCCATTTCGCCAGCTTCTATTTGAAACTGCTTGATACAGATAAATCATCGCATAATTCATTACGCAGACAACAGTACCGCTTGCGAGCACGAAGCTTCGTTTCCGTTCTGCCCTCACGGCGCTTATCTTGGTTGCCTTGAACAATGGCTTTCAAGCAACGAAAATTTCGAGCTAAAATTACTGTAGACGACGAGGAAGAAGCAGAGGACGGGCCCCCGGTGATAAAGCCGCCCAGCCAGGCGAAGAAAGACGCAGCAGCGAAGCCATCAGCTGCCCCAGCGGTAGCGAAGAAAGAATCTAAAGCCGCGAAACCAAGCCTTCTCTCGTTTGACGAGGATGTCGACGATCCAGGGAGCTTGGCGTCAAAGAAGGACAGCAAGAAGGACAAGCAGCGCGCATCTAAGCTTGGGAGGGCGCCGGCGCTGTCGGACCTGACTCTGGAGAATGCGGCGCAGCCGTCCACGCGGGCCTCCGCAGGTGTGTTGCTGCCATGGGTGAGCAGCCCCGCAGCCCCCCGCTGGGCCCGTGCTTGTCCCGCCGCACTCGGTGCCCGGCCAAAGAGTTGCTACGCAAGCGTGGTTGGCGCTCGGAGCACACACGTCGCCCAGTAACGGCCTTGTGACCTCCAGGGAGGCGCCTGGCCTCTCCACGCGCTGCATGACGCGTCACGCCACATTGTGTGTGTGTGTGTGTGTGAACAGCCCGGACCTGGCAGCCCGGCCGTCACCACCGGCACGGACGCCCGTAGGCCCCGCCCTCCTCCTCCTCCTCCTCCTCTCCAAAGTACACATGCATGCACAGGCAGCTTTCGTTTCGACAATCTTGTAACGCGTACAACCTTGCCACGCAGGCGAGTACACCGCGGAGCGAATGAAGGAGCTGCAACGGAACGCCATCAGCTTCAGCGCCGCGCGACTGGCGGCGCCGGCGGCCGACGCTGGCGGCGCCGGCACCGGCGGCGGCGGGGAGCCGGTCATAAAGCTGTCGGGCAGCTTTAAGCCGGCGGGGGCGCCTAAGGACGACCGGTTCAGCCTGCCGGGCGGCAGCAATGCACTGGTGAGGGCCAGGGGGGCAGGGGGGCCTGCGGCGGGCGCGTGGGCGGCGGCAGCCGCAGGGGTAGGGGCTGATGGGGGAGAGGAGGGGCTGGGAAAGGTAACGGCACGTTGGTTGGGCAGCAGACAGGGCAGGAGGGAGGGCTGGATGGGAAGGAGCTGGGCACGGCCGCGAGGGGGCCGGGCGGCACAGTGCGCTCGCAATGTAGCGCTCTGACCGAGTCGTCGTCGTTCGTCGTCGCCGCCGGCTTGACCGCGGGTGCACTCCGTGACCGCCACTGCGACGGGCTGCAGGTCAAGCCGCCGCCGCCAGAGCCCGACATGCTGCTGCCGCCGCCACCCCGGCCGGGAGGCGCCGGCAGCGCCGCAGGAGCAGGGGCGGGGGCGGGCGCCGGCGGCGGCGCGGAGGCGGGCGGCAAGCCGCAGGCGCCGGGTGGCGCTGGCGCTGGTGCTGGTGCTGGTGCTGGCGGCGAGGGGGCAGAGGAGGATGAGGACGACGACATGGGCATTCCGGATGAGCAGACCATCCTGTGGGTCTGAGTCGTGAAGGGTGGGGGCGCCGCAGTGGGGCGTTGGGCGCTGCGGGCGGTGGCCGGGCGCACCGGCGAGGAGGCGCGGGCTTGGCCTGGGCGGCTGTTGGGGTTATGGGGCTTGAGTCTGAGGGCTGAGGGCGTAGGGCTGCCAAGGGACGCAGCCAAGAGCGCGCTGAGGCGCTGTCGGCGCTATCGGGGGGGGGGCGGCGCGAAGATCTGGGGCGCGGCCGGGTGGGCGCAAAGGGGGAAACCACCGTGTATACGAATGACCGCTGCTCCTGGGACCCGTCCGCCCCTCACCGCCTGATTGCCGCCCTGCTCTTGTTGTTCTTGGGTACACACACAGGGCCGCTAAGGCCAAACGTGAGCGGCTACGTCAGGCGCACCTGGCGCCCGACTACATCCCCACAGCGGGCCTAGCGGGGCTCAGCCGCCTGGGCGGCCGCGGCGGCGGCGGCGGCGGCGGCGGCGGCCGCCGCGCGGGTTCAGCAGGACCAGACGGCTCCGGCGAGGGCGGGGAGGGCGGGGCCGGCGGCAGCGGCAGCGGCAGTGATGAGGAGGCGGAAGAAATGATGCGGATAAAGTTCAGCGGCAAGGAGGGCGCCGGCGGCAAGTGAGTCGTCGTGATGGGTCTGGGGCTGAGGGCTGAGGGTGAGGGTGGCTGCCGGTGCTTGCGAGAGACGATGTTCAGGCAGCGCAGGCCGGGCTGGCAACGCCTCCTAAGCGGGCTGCACATCCGGCTGCCTAATCAGCTGCCTATCCTTCATTTCCGAGCATCGCGCTGAGACTTGCCTGCGTTAAGGAATGAGGCTGGCTACGTCAGCAACTGGTCTGTGTGCTGTGTTGCTGCCAAGCCTCCAGAACCCACCGCCAATCCCTTGCGCCCCTGCCCACCCACAACACCCACCCACCCACCCCCACGGCACCCCACGGCACCCCCACGGCACCCCACAGGGCCGGCCGCGCCAAGGAGCGGGACCTGGGCGGCTATGCGCGGCAGGTGGGCGGCGACGACGACGAGGACGCATTCGCGGAGAAGCAGCTGCAAAAGGCACTGCGGCTGCAGCAGGTTGGCGGCGCAGGCACCGCGCCGCCGCCGCCGCCGGCAGCGGCGGCGGCGGCCGCCGGGCCAGGGCCCGGCTCGGCGGCGGCGGCGGCCGCCGCGGCCGCCGCCGCGGGCGGCTACCCGCCGCCGGCGGTAGCCGGCGGCGCGGGCGCGTACCCCTTCCCCTCCAACCACATGCGGGCGGGCGGCGGGCTGGGCGGCGGCGCGTTTGCGGGCGGTGGCATGGGCATGGCGGCGGGCGGCAGCCGCATGGCCGCCATCCAGGCGGCGGGCGACGGCGTGGTGGCGGCGCTGGCGGAGGGGCTGAAGCGCCTGCACACCTCGCACAAGCAGGTGGGTGGGATGGGTGGGCGGGTGGGTGGGTGGGATGGGTGGGGTGGGAATAATGTTAGGTGGGTGAGGGAGGCGCGTGGGAGGAGAAACTCACTTGCGCGCAGCGGGTCGGGGAGCGCGACGCGCATTAGCTGGGTGGCGTGCCGGAGTGCCGCGATGTACATCTCGCAGTGTGCGATCTCAGAAACGAAGGAGGGCGAAGGAGCCTCTGAGGGGACTTTGTGGGCCGTCACCTCTCGGCTGCGCCTGCGGCTCGCCCGCACAGATACGCGCCCCCCGCCCCCTCGTCATTAAATTAAATGCATGGCATCCCCACACGCATCGCTTCGTACGCACGGTCTTTCATTTGTTCTCTCCCTTGTGATTTCGAACACACACACACACACACACACACACACACACAAGCACAGTGTCGACCCTTTCCCTTGTGCTTTTCTAACACACACACACACACACACACACACACGGGCGGGAGCTTGGACTTAGCGGCCAGGAGCTAGCAGCGAGGAGCTCGAAATTAGGAGTGCCCTGGGTCTCACGGTACCGTGAGAGCACATGCATAGGGCTGCATCCTTGAAGCGTGTGGACACGAATCCCCCTCAAGGTTAGGTAGAGGGGGTTGCGCGATTTCCGGATGGTAAGCCGGCGGCGATTCAGGTATGCAAGGTAATTCCAGGTAACAAGCGTATGCGTTGCGTCGCGTGCCCTGCTTGGCGTTCCTGTCTCTTTGCACGCACAAGTCTTTCATGGTACTCTCCCTTGTTTTCTCTAACACACACACACACACACCGCAGGTGCAGCACAACGCCAAGCGCACGTCGGAGAACCTGGCGACGTCGCTGTCGCGCGCGGAGGGCCTGGAGGCGGAGCTGCGGGCGGCGGGTGACAAGTACGAGTACGTGCAGCGGCTCAGGGCCTACGTGGCAGACCTGTGCGACTGCCTGCAGGTGTGTGGCTGTGTGTGTATAGGTGTGGCTGTGTGTGAGGCGGGCGGTAAGGCCATTCCAGAACCCAAGGCAAAACCAACCGAGGGAACCCTGCAGCAGCCGTCCCTGCCCAGAGCGTGAAGGGTGTGTGGCCTTATTAACCTGGGGGGCGTGGTGGTGAGGGACGGGAAGGTGATTAGGACGGACGGGCAGGCAGAGGCAGGGGCAAAGGCGGGGTGGTTTGTGGATTGTGAATTGGAGGGCAGGGCGGTGGCGAACGGCGGGAGGATGGAGGCGGAATGGGCTCGGAATGCAATGCAGGCGAGCGCGCAGGCGTGCGGACTGGGCGCCGCTTCCCAAGCTGTCGCCTTCACCTCCAACCTTAACTTGGTGTGGTGCACATGTGTGTATATGTGCACACACACACATTCACACACATATACACACACACACACCTCTCGCGTGACCCCTCTAATTTCGCTTCTATAGGTTTAGGTTCATAGTTTTTCGTATGACGTGCGCTCACATGCCATCACTGACCGACCTCGGTGCTGCCTCTTGCCTTGCCTTTCGCGCCCTGATCGTAGGTGAGATCGGTGGTTCTGGACGTTTCTACGGGTTTGGTTGGGTGGTTTGGGCCGGGTTGGGACGGATCGGGCAAATTTCTAGGCGCATACACGGTGCATTGGGACAGCAACGCCGGGGCGAGGGCCGTAGCCCCACCCGGTGGGGAGGGGTCACGCGATTCGATTGTAAGTATGTGGAGCTGCTTCGGCCCGATGACGCGGTAACGAGGTAACACGCGCAGCGAACGACGATCGATGGCGCGCCGTTGCCTATGCATGCTGCACGCACGGTGTCGACCCTTCCTCTCCTTGTGCTTTCCTAACACACCTCTCTCCGTTTCCGTTTACTAACACACACACAGGTCAAGTCGGCCATCGTGGAGGAGCTCGAGGACAGCCGCGGCGAGCTGATGGAGGACCGGGCGGCGGCGGCGCGCAGCGCGGCGGCGGCGGCGGCGCGCGACCTGGCGGCGCCGGCGGAGGCGGCGGTGGCGGCGGCCATGGCGGCGCTGAGCCGCGGCGCGACGGCGGCGGCGGCGGGCGCGGCGGCGGAGGCGGCGGCGCGCGACGCGGAGGACAAGCTGCTCGATGAGGAGGTGGGTGCGCGCCGCCCCGCCGGTGTTGCAATGCAGCGCCTCGGCGTTTCGTCCATCGCACATGCCCCCCAACAACAAAGCCGATCTGCATCCTGGCTGAACGCCCGCGCTGCTTCTGGGCGCCCGACTGCCGCGGCCGGCACGCTGTTCCCACAGCACTGCTGACGTCCCCCCCTCAATCCCATGGATGGCTACCCCCCTACCACCAACACCGCCGCTAACACCGCCGCTAACACCGCCGCCAACACCGCTATCACTGCCCACATGGACTACCTCACCGGCTCGTCAGGGACCGGTGGAGCTCGACGAGTTCGGCCGCAACGTCAACCTGCAGCGGCGACGGGAGCTGGAGGCGCGGGCGGAGGTGCGTGCCTGCGCGGGCGCGGGCGCGGGTGCGGGCGCGGGCGCGGGCGCGGGGCGGAGTTTGTGCACAGGGGGCACATGAGAGGGAGCGGGGCCCCAGGGGAGTACCGTATGCGTGGGCGCGGGGAGGGGGTGGGGCTCGATGGCAAGGGTGCGTGACCGATGCCAGCAGACGGGCTGCTCAGGTACATTGTGTACCGTATTGTGATTCGGTCCGCCCGGTTGTGTGGATTCATATCATATGTCCACCCGAGCATGCGCGCGGGGGGGGGCATTCGCATGGGTCTGCATTAGCCCTGACCTCGTGCCTGCATGCGGCACCCTGACGCCCTCTGACCCACGTGCCTGCATGTGGCTGCTGCCCCGGCCGGCCGGCCGGCTGCCCGCCTGCACTGCTCTGCGCTGCGCTGCAGGGGAGAAAGCGGCTGCTGGCTCGGGAGGGCGAGCGGCTGGCGGCGGCGGCGGCGGGCGGCGTCATACAGCCGCTGGAGCGGGACGGCGAGCCGGAGGACGAGCAGGTGGGGCGGGCGGGTGGGTGGATGGGTGGTGTGTCGTGTGCTGGCGTGTATTGGCGTGTATCCTCGTGCGTCTCGCACCAGTTCCATTCGGTCGCCACTAACTGTACGCGCCGCACTGATGCTGCGACTGCTCCGGGCTGCTGCCACTGCTGCTGCCACTGCTGCTGCTACTGCGGCTGCTGCTGCTGCTGCCGCCAGGCCTCCCGCTACGCCACTCGCTACGGCGAGATGTGTGAGGCGGCGGCGCACGTGTTCGCGGACGCGGACGAGGAGTACGCCACCATTGCTGCCGTGAAGAAACAGCTGGAGGAGTGGAAGGCCAGGTGGGTGGGTGGGCATGGGAAGGGGTGGACCCGGGAGGGGTTCCCGGTGCGGGCGGCGGCGGCTGCAACAGCAGCACTAGCGCCACTGCACCAGCGGCAGTAGCAGGTTGATGCGGACACAGGGGTCCGTGTTGGCTCCTGTGGAGGAGGGCGTGATGGTGGTGGCGGCGGCGGAGTGCCAGGAGCCCTTGCCCGCCATGGCGTTGTGCCAGCGTCAACAGTTCACGCCGGCCCCTGTCAGTCCATCACACTTACCCAATAATACATAGTCATCTGGGTTACAGACTTGACTGACTTCTTGTCAGGACCACGTTTCCTGGTCTCGCGCTGCCCACCTTCAACCGATAGGTGGTAGTCTTTATCCGTTAACCCACACCTGCCCTTGCTGCCAACCAACCAACCAACCAACCAACCACCAACCACACCTTCATTCCTTGCCATGCATGCAACCCGCACCCATACACACGCAAGCACCCATACACACGCACACGCACCCACCCCCACACACGGAATGAACTACCACCCCTCCCACACACACACACGCATGCAGGTACCCCAAGGACTACACCAACGCCTACATGCACCTCTCCACGCCCGCGCTGTTCGCGCCCTACGTGCGCCTGCAGCTGCTGCGCTGGGACCCGCTGTACGGCGGCGGAGGCGGCGGCGAAGGAGCGGGTGCTGCTGGCGAGGGGGCTGGCGGCGGCGGCGGCGGCGGCGGCGGCACAGGGTACTCGGGCTTCGACACGCAGGAGTGGTGAGGCAGGGGACGGGGCGATGTGTGAAGGGCGGCCGCGGCGATGGCACACCAAGCAAAGGGTTTGCAGGGGCGGCGGCACGGGGCGGCGGCACAACTGGAGTACAAGAAACATCATCATTTTGTTCATCTCAAGTTTGTGTGTCTTTGTCATCCGATCCCAGTCTTTCTATGTGCATGTGTGTACTCATCACCTGTGGGCTTCCTGTTGTTGCTGCTGCTGCTGCTGCTGGTGCTGCTGCTGGTGCTGTGCGGTACACAGGTACACCGAGCTGTTCGAGTACGGCATGGCGGCGGACGGCGACGCGGCGGCGGCTGTGTCGGATGACGACCCCGACAGCGAGCTGGTGCCGCAGCTGGTGCGCAAGCTGGTGCTGCCGCTGGCGCTGCACTGGATCGACAGGTGTGTGGAGGGGCAGGGGCTGTGGGGGCAGAAGTCAGAGGGCAGAACTGAGAGGGCAGGGGAGAGGGCAGGGGAGAGGGCAGGGGAGAGGGAGAAGATGTCCGTGTGTGATGCGCGTCGCGGTGATGTGATGCGTTGGGTTGTGACGTACACACTTGGGACGTACACACTTGGGACGTACACGCCTGAGGGCATGGGCGGCGCAGGGACGCGGCGTGTGACTGCACCCACGGTTGTCGCGGGGCAGGCACAGGGAACAAAGCACTACAGACCGGGGGGGGCCAGGGGCTGCCCACCAGCGCCGCGTGCGTTGCGCTTGCCCGCCGTGGGCCTCTCACACACAAACGCACACACACGCATCCACTGTGTGCAACTCTCCTCCTGCTGTGCCCACCATTACCCACCACCCACTATATACACACCAACCACACCACACCACACCACCACTGTAACGAGCATGCACTTTTGGACCCCCTAAATGGTTGACCGTCCCGGCAACCAGGGAGACGAGATAGCGACGAACCGAACCGAGACAGAGTGCGGAAGCAATGTTCATTCCCATACCGACCGAGCGGGTGCGTTAAGTCCGCCGTCGAGAGGAATCGAACACACAACCTCAGACTTAAGAAAGTCCCGAGGACCGAACCATACTCGATACCAAATGTAAGAACCATAGGTCCAAAAGTGCATGCTCGTTACAACCACCACCACACCACCAACCACACCACACCAAACACAGGTGCTGGGACGTGCGCAGCGTGCCGCAGACGCGCGCGGTGGCGGCGCTGGCGGCGGAGCTGCTCGTGTACGTGCCGGCGGAGGAGGAGCGGATGGTGGAGCTGCTGGGCGGCGTGCGCGGCGCTCTGGAGGTGGCGGCGGAGGCGGCGGCGCTGCCGCCCTGGCCGCCCGCCGTGCTGGCCGCCAGCCCCACCGCGGCGCGCGTGGCGTTCCACCGCTTCCGCTGCGCGCTGCGGCTGCTGCACTGCGTGTCGGCGTTCGAGGGGCTGCTGGCGCGGGGGCTGCTGGTGGGGCTGGCGCTGGGGAAGCTGGTGGCGGGTTCGCTGATGCCGTACCTGCGCGGCGCGGCGGCGGGCGCGGGGCTGGGCGGCGGCGAGGGCATGGGGCTCGCGGTGTCCACAAGCGAGGCGGTGGCGGCGGCGCTGCACCCGGACTGGTTCGCGGGTGGCGCTGCGCCGGCGGAGGCGGTTGTGTTCCTGGAGCACGTCGCCAGCCTGGCGCGGGGGCTGGAGCAGCAGGCGCGGCAGCCGGACGCGGGCGGCGCGCGGGCGGGGCTGGCGCGGCGGCTGGCGGCGGTGCTGGCGCGGCTGGGCGACGGCGAGCGCGGGGCGCGGCTGGCGGCGGCGTACGGGATACGAGGGGCGTGAGGCGGTTTGGCCGCGAGTGGTAGTTGACAAACCGGCGGCTGTTGTTTGTGCGTGGTCAGTCCGGTTGCCGCGTGCCGGGTGGGGTGGGGGTTATGGTCGCGGCGGCCCTTCGAGGTGACGTTCGAGATGACGATTCAAACACCTTGTAAGGCTCCCGCGCGTTGGTTGGCTCCCGCGCGTTGGTTGGTTCCCGCGCGTTTGGCGCTGTGCCCTCTGTACGTCCCTGCACACAGCATGCGGCCTGCAGGCCATGGCGCCACCGCGCCAGCGCAGGGCGGCGGTCCTGGTCCTGGTCCTGGTCCTGGTCCTGTGGTGGGCCGCCGCAGCGGCGCAGCTGGCAGCCCGAAGGCAGCTTATGAACGTGCGGCGGCACCGGTGCGCCTTGAAGGGGGGACCACACAACGGGCGTTGGGAAGGCGGGCTGGCTACCCCCCCCCCTACGTCTACCTCGTCATTAATTAACATGCATGACGCCCCCCCCCCACACACACACACGCGCGCGTAGCCACGTGCGGGCCCAAGCGGCCGACGGAACACTTACGTGGGTGGTTACTACGGCTGCAGTCAGCATTAGGAACCACGCCGCTTCGATAAGAGAGGATCGCTCCGCACGTGCGGAGTCCCGGCCGCCGCCTACAAGGCCGGCCGGCCGGGGTGAGGACCGGACCGGGCCCGCAGCCCTGGAAGTCGGGGCTTCGGCCCGCACTCGGAGTCTCGGACCCTGGGACTGAAACCCGGGTTGAAACCCGGAGAGTGACCGGGACTCGGAGGGTATGGAATAGCCCTGGAAGAGAACCGGCAAACTTCCGACCAGGCGGGAGCCGGACGCGTGCACGCCACGACCTGGGCCTGAGGTGGGGGGCTTGCACCCCCTCAAATCTTGGCCACTACGGGGTCCATGAAGCGCTGGCAGCCGCTGCCGGCAGCCCCGGGGCCTCAGCCCGACTGGCGGGCGGCCCGGCGTCCTGGGCGCCTGGCTGGCCCCCTGCACTGCGGCGGCGGCGGCGAGGAGCGCATTTGGGCGGCAGGCACATCTCCCGGCGCCGTGTCTCCCTCCGGCGCTCAAGGCTGGAAACGTAGGTGGTGGTCGATGTGTACCAGTGAGCAGGCTGGTCGCGTAAGAGGCGATGCACTGCTGTGCAGTCGCGGCGCTGCAGAGGTGTTCTCACACACACATCATGCATGCGCACATACCCAAGCGGCTTCTGTTTCCGTTCCTACAAAAGAATTGATCAGCCAGCGACAGGCCCCGGGCCCCACCTCCACACAGGGGCAGCATCATTGTTTGGGTTTGACACCCGCGCGCCCTTGGGGGGTAGCCATCCATGGATGGTGTTCAATCAATAATGAAGTGCCGATGTCCATGGGGGGGCCGGTTTGGTGCCGGCGCGGGGGGGGGGGCGGATGGTGCCCGTCTGACACCCGGCGACAACACATCAGGAGCACGCACATGAGAAGGCCTAACACACTCCAGGTGAGCACAGCGTTCGGCGGTTCCGACGTCCCCACCCTCCTGCAGATGACGCGGTCCTCAGCAGTGCGCGACTGCCCTGTGTTCCATTGTTGAGCAGCATATGCAGTGCGCCGACTTTCCCGAATACACACGATATTCAATGCTGCAGGCTACACACACACACGTCTTTCATAGTTCTCTCCCTTGCGATCTCACACGCACACACACACACACACATACACGCGCACACATACACACACACACACAGACACACACACACACACACACACACACATAAGCACACACAAGCACAGCGTTGTTTTATCCGTTCTCTCCCTTGTCATCCCTAACACAAGCACAACGAAGCCACTGGGGGCCTCACGCACGACCGCACGGACATGCGATTTGACAACGCCGTGTGTGGCACGTGGCTTCCTCTTTCTCACACATTTCCATTCAGCCCAACCGCATACCGAATTTACAAACTCTAATGCAACCGTGCTTGTACGCAAGCGCTTTATTTCATGTTGCTGCACCGCCGCCGTCCGTCCTGCCTACCCCCGTCCAGCCCCTGGCCCTGAGCTGTTTGTCTGCGTCTTGCCGAATAATGCGCAACTACCTTTTTCCATCGCCAGACCCGCCCACCCACCAATCCTGCAAGAATTACTGGCTATACAGCCACAAGCCGTGAATCCAGCCGTGGCACTCAGCTTCAGCTGAGCGCTGCAGTGCATAAAAAGGCACCCAGCACAACACGATAGCACGCGCCCACTCCGCATTCGCATTTTAGCGCATGTCCGTAACACGATAGCTGCGCGGTTCGGCATTTGACAGCATGGTGGGCACGTGTGCGCTAGTAAACATAGTAACAGTGGGTGTAATAGTGCGCAAAAGCGCGGGTGTTCACATTCTCATGATTGTGGTTCCGCGCCATGCAGCGTGGCCCGACCCACCCATCGTTCGACGTCCACCCCAGCGGCCGCAAAGCGGTGCGACTGACTCGCTACGGTTGCCGCCGTCGGGCGGCACCGCCCATGCCGTCGCCGGAGCCTGTCTGGTCCGGCACGACCGTCTGAAGCGACGGAGGCGGCGGCCGCGGCAGCTGCCCCACCAAGGCGGCTCCCGGCGGCGAGGCGCCCCCGTTTGAAGCCCCGCCGCCTGGCGCCGCCGTCCCTCCGTTGCCGCGTGGCGACGCAGGCAGCTGCAGCGACGGCGGCAGCCGCGCCCTGCCACTCCCCGGCCCCGAGCCGCTCCCACCGCCACCGCCACCGCCACCACCGCCACCTGCTGCCCCTTGGTCTCTTGCTTCCAAGGGCCCTGCCGCCCCTGCCGCCCCTGCCGCGCCCGCGCCTCTGTTGCCTGTGCTTGGCCCGCCGACGCCACCGGCAGCACCCCCACCCGCACCAGAACCGCCGCTGAAGCCCTCGGCCGCCAGCGCCGCCACCGACAGCGACGGCGCGGAGTAGGCCTGACCCGCCGGGTCCCAGCACTGGACGACGGGGAGGCTGTCAGAGATGTAGACGGCGGCGGAGTCCAGGCCGCCTGCCGCCTCAGGACCAAGGGCGGCTGGGGACAACACCGCGCCCGCGGGCGCCGGCGCCGGCGCCGGGCCGGGCCGCGGCTGGGGCGGCTGCGCCGGCGGCGACGGCTGCCTGCTCCGTGGCGGCTGCAGCGAAGCGCTGGCCACTGCTGCAGCTGCGGCAGAGGCAGTGGCAGCGGCTGAGCCGTCGCCATTGCTGTTGCTGGCACCGGCACCGGCAGCGGGCCCTGCAGCGGCCGCGCCCTCTCCGTCGGGCTTATCTGGTGCTTCCTGAGGCTGGGCTGGTCGCACGGCCTGCAACGCGTTGGGAACGGCGAGGGCGCAGCGGGGAGTGGGGTCACGCCAAGCCGCTGCACCCACACGGCACGTCGCCCCAAGCCCGTGCCTCACCAGCCAGGCCCCCCCCTTACCAAGCTTTCTTCAGCCGCCCGCCAAGGGCACGCTGCCTAATCACACGGCACCAACGCTTCTACAATAGACCACACAAGCGGGAGTTCCGGCCTTAATCCTCGGGGTGTGCTGGCGCCAACGGTAACGCTCCGTCGGCACTTCACATTCTTCAAATTGACCCATACCACCCCATGGATGGCTACCCCCTCCCCCTTGAGTCACCCAGGCTCACACAGCCGCACGCTGCACACACAACCACGCCGCACGCATGCCCCCCCGGCGACAAGACTGCGCGCTAGTTTAGGCTTTAGGCTTTAGACTTAGGTGCAGTCTCCTCCCGCTCTTGAACTTTACTTACGCAACACTGCCCTGCAACCCTCCCGCATGTACGCCTCCGTGGCCGGCGCTCACATCACGGCGCCGGCACTGCTCTGGTATCAAGCAGGTGAGTATCGCGATTGAACCGCGCAATTCAGCTAACGGGGTGGGTCTGTACGCGCGCGAGCCTGGGTGCCATCCATGACTACCGACAACACCGACGACAAGACTGAAGATTCAAGGTCAAGGGCGCCCGAGACCCACAGGTTAAGGCCACACCACCTCCGCGCTCTGGGTTGGGCTGGCTGGTTCGGGTTCTCTTGGTCGTTTCGCTTTTGGTTTCTGGAATGAACTACCCCCCCCCACACACACACACTACACACCGTACGCCATATTTCTTTTATCTGGGTGCCTGCCTGCTTGCTTGCCTGCCTTCCCTCCGCCGCTGTGCTCATTCCGCATCCCCCACCCCGCCCCCCGCATCTACCTCCAGCTTCAGCCGGTACAGCAGGCCTCGCCCCAGCTCCACGCGCTCGCCCTTGGACTTCTTGACGCGGCTGCCCAGCTTGCGCTCCCACGTGCGCGCAGTGGACACGCACACGATGGCGTGGTTGCCCGCCACGCCCTTGAAGCTGCGCACGCGCGTGCGTGTGTGTATGTGTGGGGTGGGGAGGGGACGGGACGTGTGGGTGTGTTAGAGATCACAAGGTGGGCGGGGCGTGTGTGTGTGTGTGTTATAAAACGCAACAAATCGCCCTTCAGCCGCCCAGAGTTACTTGTGTGTGTGTGTGTGGGGGGGGCTTGCAAGGATATGTAGCGAAGGGCGTGGCGTGTGGAGGATGCGGGCGTGCGTAGAGCATGTGGGTACGGGTGCAATAAGGTTTGATTTGGTGTAGTTCGGGGCTGTGCAGAGCGCGAGGCAGAAGCGGACAAGAGTGAGCCTGGGTTTGTAATCTGGGCAAACAGCACGACCTCGCGCCGGCCCCTGCCCCGGCCAGCACACAATCCACACACGCGGCGGCGCACGCGCGCCCCGCGGCTCCTCCCGCTCCTGGGTCTCCGCACCGCCTCACCGGAACAGGCCCAGGTCCTCCACCACAACCTCCGTCGCCCACAGCCACTTGAACGCGCCCACCCGCCGCCGGATGCACAGCTCTGGCAGCGTGGGCAGGCAGCCAGGCGCGCTCTCCAGCATCATGAAACTGCCGCGCCGAGCCCCCTGCCGCCCGCCGCCTGCAGCCGTGGTGCTGGGGCTCCTGCGTCGTGGGCGCGCGCGCGCGCGTGTGTGTGTATGTTAGAGATCACAAGGGAGAGTAGCGCGCGCGCGTGCGTGTGTGTGTGTGTGTGTGTGTGTGTGTGTGTGTGTGTGTGTGTGTGTGTGTGCGTATGTGTCGGGTGCATGAAGAGAAATGGGTGCAGAGGAAACCCCGCGTGCACCATGCCCGTCACCGCACCACGTGCACTGTCTTCTGCGTTACGGTGTAATCCTGTGCTCTCTGACCCCCCCCCCCCACACACACCTCATTGCCGCGGGCGCGCGCGCCCGGCCGCCGCCTCGCAGCGGGCCCCCCGGCTCCTCGCCGCCGCCGTCGGCCTCGTAGCCGGTCGGCGTGCCGCCCATGTCGCCGCCAGCGCCTCCATCTCCCTGCTGCGTCAGCTCCTCCTCAAAGCCGCTGAAACCGCCCTCCTCGTCCACAACCTGAAAGCCCGGCGCGCCACCGCCGCCGCCTCCGTAACCCCCGCCGCCGTAGCCCCCGTAGCCGCCGCCGCCGCCGCCACCAACCGCCAGCCCTGGTGATGTGAGCACTCCGTCATCCGCCGCAATGTCCCACAGCGCATTGAACGCGGCCGAGTGCTCCGCTGTGAGCATGGAGTCAAGGTCGGCGGCGCCGCCAGGCATGCCGCCGCCGCCGCCGCCGCCGCCGCCGCCGCCGCCTGCAAGCATGTAGGCAGAGAGGCCGGCCGTCGCCATGCCGGTCCCCGTGGTGCCACGAGACACGGCGCGGCCGAGGGACTCGCCGCCAAAGGTGCCGGAGGGGGCGCCGGAGGCGCCGCCGCGCCAGCGGCCGGAGGGCAGCTGTCCGTGGGGCCCGAGGGAGGAGGCGACGCTGGCGCTGCCCGCGGCAAAGTGGGGTGTGGGGCTGTAGGCCGGGTTGGAGCCGCCCGCGGCGGCGGGTAAGGCGTTGCCGGCGGCCGCGGCGAATGCGGACAGCGACGGCGGGTGGCCCGGCTGCGACTGGTGCTGTTGCTGTTGCTGTTGCTGCTGGTGGTGGTGGTGCTGCTGGGCGGGAATGGGGCGTGGGCCCGAGAGCTGCTGTCCGGCATGAGGCGCAACTTGATGGTGGCGCTGCTGCTGGGAGATGTGGGGGTGGTGCGGCGACGGACTGGGGCTTGGGCTGCGGTTGGGGCTGGGTCCCGTCGTCCGCGGCTCCGGCCGGCTACCGGGCCCGGCTCCAGCCCCAGCCCCAGCCCCGGCCTCGTCGCCAGTAGCCACCGCGGCCGTCGCCGCCTCTTGCCAGCGCGCCGACACCTGCACCCGCAGCTGCGAGGAGCCCTGCGGCACCGCACTACTGCTGCCCCCACTGGGCAGGGAGGAAGCCAGCGTCGCCGCATCGGTTACACCCGCACCGGCGCCGCCGCCGCCGCCGGCGCCGCCGCCAGCGCCGGCGGCGGCACCGCTCCTGGCTGCTAGGTTGTTATCGGATGACGCCTCTTGCACCGACGGCGGCACATCCAGTCGCCGCCCCGACAGCCGCTGCGCTAGCGGCGGCGGCGGCGGCGCCACACCGCCGCCAACCGCTGTGGCAGTCGCGGCGCCGGCACCGGCCGTGGCTGCGCCGTTTCCGACTCCCAGGCTCTGCGTTCTGCTGGCCATGCGCCCAAGCGCGCCGTTGCCGCTGGCACCGCCGGCCGGGGGGCCGCCGGCGCCGCCGCCGCTACACACCTGCCAGTAGAAGGGTGCGGCGGCCGCCGCCAGCCGCTGCCACGCCTGCCCGCGCCGCGTCTCGCCATCTCCTTCTCCTTCTTCCGGCGCCTGCCCCGACGGCGGCCTACCCGCGGGCTGGCGGGCGCTGCTTTGGCCCGCTTGCTGCTGCTGCTGCTGCGGCGGCGGCGGCCGCAACTCGAGCTGGTCGAATGACATACGGCCCGTCGCGGCGGCGCGGCGGCCGCCGACCAGCCTGCTCGATTCCGCCGCCGCCGCCGCCGCTGCTGTGGCAGTGGCAGCGGCGGCGCCATCGTCATCGTCTGCATCCGTCCCGTCGCCAGCAAGCGGGCCGGCCGGAGCTGCTCCGGGGGGAGCAAACGTGGTGGTGGTAGTGCTGGGGCGCAGCGGCACCATCTCGGCCTGCTGCGCGAACGCGGTGGCGCCGAAACCGGCAGGCGGCGCGCCACCGCCGCTGGGCGGCGGCGGCGCAGTTCCCGGACGTTCGCGTTGCTGCTGCTGCTGCTGCTGCTGCTGCTGCGCGCGCTGCTGATACGACGGCGACGGCGACGGCAGGTGGTACGGGCCGCCGCTGCCGCCAGCGGCGCTTACGCCGCCGCCGGACGCGTTGGCGGTCTGGTACCCACGCAGCCAGGCGGCGGAGCCGGCCGGCGGGTTCCCGCCAGACGGCCGTGATGAGTCGCCAGGTGCATCCACAAAACCGAGCTCACCCGTGCCGTTGCCGCCGCCGCCGCCGCCAGCGCCGCCACCGTAGCCGCTATAGCCGCCTGGCGTCATGTGGCCAATGGATCGGCGGCTGGCGGCGCGGCTGGAGTGAAGCGTGCCGCCGGGATGCACGCCGCCGCCACCGGCTGCGGCGGCGGCGCCGCCGCCGCTCGTGTTGTACCCAGACGCGCCCCAGTGCTGCTGCTGCTGCTGCGCCGCGGCGGCGGCGCGGCGCGCCTGCGCCAGTGCCGCCTCAACCGCTGGCCGCATGCGCCGCGGCACGGCGGCGGGCGTTATGTCGTACGCCGCCAGCTCGTGCAGCGAAACCTCAACCGCCGCAAAACCGCCAAAGCCGTCGTCGGTTGGAGCGCCGCCGCCGCTGTTGCGGTCGCCTACGGCGCTGCCGTACTCATCATACAGGTATGTGTCGTACCCCTCATCTGTACGGCGCTCGCCGCTGGGCAAGGGGGGGCTGCTGCCGTACGCGCCGTACCTGTCACCGCCCGGCGGTCCTTGCGGCGCCCGACCGTAGCCCGTCCCTTGCTGCTGCTGCTGCTGCGCCGCCGCAGTGCTTGCAAGGGCTGCGTTCGCCGCCGCCGTGCCGCCAACCGCAATGCTGCCGCCGCCGTCGCTGCGCGCCGTCAGCGGCCCGCTGTCTTCGCCGGCGCCGCCGTCGGTGCTTGGGCGCCACGCCGCCGACGCGTGCGGCGTGCCGCGGCTGCCGCGCCTACGGATGTACTGCTGCATCTGGTACTGATACTGTTGTTGCTGTTGTTGTTGCTGCTGCTGTTGCTGCTGCTGCTGCTGCCACGGCCGTGCCGCGCCGCCCTGCCCCGCAGCACCCGGGATATTACAGAAGGCGGAGCTGGGGTGCGCACGCGGGCGCGCCGCGCCGCCGCCGCCGCCGGCGCCTGCGGCTTGGGAGTAGTACGGCCCGCCGGCGCCGCCAGGTACGACGTCGTACGGGTTATAACTGCTGCCGCCAGCCGCCAGCGCAGCGCCGTCGTACACGCTGCTGCCGAAGTAGTTGGGGGGCTGCCCGGTGCTGGGCGGGCGCTCGGGAACGACGACCACGGAGCCCCCAATCGAGTCGCGACCATCTGCATTGTGTCAGGCGGGCACAACAGCACATGGCGCGGCAAGCATACGGTATACACACACACACACAGGCCACACAGTGCGATGTTCCTGGTGCAGGCCACAACGCGCTAGATTGAGAATGGAGCGACGAAGGACGCGGCGGCGGCTTCCCCGCCTCGCATTCACACGGCACAAACAAAGGGCCTCGCGGCGAGCAGGCTCTGCATTTGACATTGTGGTGGCGCTGGTGCTGCTGCTGCTTGGACATGCGGCCAGGGGTGGCACAGGCGCGGCATGCCGTGCGCCAGCTCGGCATGCCCTGCCCTGACTCCCACCCACCCACCCACCCACCCACCCACCCACCGTTTGCGTGGGCACCAAACGGCGCCGACTCCAGCGCAAGCACCGACGCCCGGCCGAAGCCGCCGCCGCTGCCGGCCGAGCCGCGACGCGCGGCGGCACCGGTGGCGCCGCCGCCGCCCGCGGCGTGCGCCGCCAGCGACATGCGGCGGTAGGCCCCGCTGGTACCGCCGCCGCCGCCGCCGCCGCCGGTGGTGGTGGTGGTCCCTGGCCCAGGAGGCCCCGGCAGGCCGCCTCCTGCGGACGTGGCCGCTGCGTCCTGAGGCATGCACCACCGCGGCGGCACCACCTCGGAGTTGTCCAGCTGGGCAACCTGCGTGGTGGCGCCGGGCACACAAGCAGGAGGAGGAGGAGCAGGAGTGTTGGCAGCGTGTGTGATTCTGTGCGATCAGCACTCGATACACCCAAGCCTATCGGACGGGAGTGATGGACCCCACGGGTCAGCGCTTTTCCCTCACGCCGATAACGCTATAGTCCAACAGGCAGGAGGAGGAGGAGGAGCAGGCGCCTTGTTGTCTGAGACAGCTTTGTGCTGTGTGCTTATGACACCTCAACCCAGCCGGCAGCCGGTGTTTCTGTGTGAGTGGCAGCCGCGTCCGTGTCCCATCGCGCCGCCTGCTGTGCACCCAGGAACTGCCTGCCGCCCCCATTCTCCCCCTCCCTTCCCCCGGTATTGGGTTTATTGGGCTGGTACTTACAACCCGCCCCGCCCCGCCCCCCGCCCCGCCCCGCCGGCACCTGTGACACGGGCAGCGCCTCCGCCGGCAGCCGGTCGGGGCAGGTGAGCGCCACGGAGCCCAGCAGCTCACGGAGGATGGCCTCCACGAAGCCGCGGGACGCAATCACCTGCGTGCATGTGTGTTGTGTTGCGTTGTGTTGTGTTGTGTTGTGTTGTGTTGTGTTGTGTCGTGTGTGGGAGGGGAGGGCGCAAGCATTGATGGATGTAGCACACCCAGGTATGAAAATGGTGAGGGTCTGTGAGCGCGGCCGCAAGAAAGCACCAGCGAGAGCGGCGCTGGTCGAGCTGCACCAAGCAAGTGCCTCGCCACCGCGCACCTGTCCGCCCTGCGCTGCCGCGTGGCAGTAGCGCGCCGCGCGGTTCACCAACGGTCCTGCAGCGCAGCGCAGCACAGCACAGCACAGCACAGCACAGCACACGTCGCGACGGCGCGGCACGGCATGAGCGGCTATTTTGCAATAATGATGGGCGGTTGCACGCATGACATGACCGCGACGCAATTCCCGACTGCACACGCTTCACCACCTCGCAAAAGCGCGTCTGTTGCATTCTAGCGCTCCTACATCGTACAGAAAAAAGTAGATAGAAATGCTCGCCGAGCTCAGCCACTCACCAAAGTAGTCGGCGCGGCCGGTGGTGGAGTGCGGCGACACGCGTGTGGGCACGCCCTGGTACAGCCCGGCCTTGACGCGCGGCCCCCGGAACAGCACGGCCCCCGTGAGCGGGTGCAGCTCCTCGCCCATGTGCGGCAGCGCCAGCATGGCCGGCGCCCAGGCCACCTGCACGTGCATGTCAGCATGTGGGTGTGCACGTGTCAGCATGCGTGTGCACGTGCGTGCGTGCGTGTGCATGTGTGTGAATGTGTGCATGTCAGCATGTGTGCATGTGTGTACGAGCATGTGTGCAAATGTGCACGTGCCGGTGCGGGGCATGGGGCAGGCCGAGGTGGGGAGGGCGGGCTGGGGTGGGGTGAGGCTTGGGGGCGTCCTGGGCGTGGGTTGTGAGTGTGCCTCTGGCGTGGAGGTTGGCGTCGAGTACCGTACTAACGGTGCTAACGGTGCTGGCGCTAACACCCGCCTGCGACGACTGGTGCTGCCAACACGCCTAAGCAACACAGCCTGACACAGCGCACCACGCCACGGGCCCCTCCCCCCCCTGCAGCCCACCCCGCCCCGCCCCGCCGCACCTCCATCATTAGCTCCTGCGCCATGAGGCACCACTCCAGCGCCTCGGAGGGCTTGGAGAAGGCGATCCTGTGGTGTGGTGTGGGGTGGTGTGGTGTGGGGTGCGGCGGCGTTAGTAGTGCCCAATACCCAAGGGGGCGGGGGCCGTGTGTGGCCGTGTGAGCACCCGGCAGCCCACAGCGTGTCAGACCGACAGGCAGCAGCAAGTCGGCAGCGACAGCTGCACCGCTAGCTACCATCACCACCCCTGGTACGATGACGAGCGCAGAATCAAAGCACCACAGCGACCCAGTCCCCGCCCCAGCCCCGGCCCGAGGCCAAACGACACACAGCACGTCAGCCCGGCACCAGCCCCAGCGCCCAAGCCCCATCAGCCCTGATGACACACAGCACCACCACCTGTGTGAGAGCTACCACTACCGGTCTACACACACACACACACAAGTAACTGTGGGCGGCTGAAGGGCGATTCGTTTCGTTTCTAGCACACATACACACACGCACGTACGCACACATACGCACGTACGCACGCACACGCACGTACGCACACGCAGTGTCGACCCTTCCTATCCTTGCGGCTTTTCTAACATACACACACACACACACAGACTACCAAACTAATGCGTGATTCTTTGGGATGCTAGTGCTCTGCCGCTAGCATCGGACAGCGTCTCAGATACACGATTACGTGATCCACCCAGATAGCTGTAAACCCGTTGTTAAACATACACACACACACACACACACACACACACACACACACGGCGGCTGGCCATCGACGCCGTGCCGCTGCCGGGCAACACTCACATGCCCACGGCTCGACGAGAGCCGTGCGGCTGTGGGCAGTATGGCCATGGCAGCGCCACAACGGGTCCAGCCGCCGCCACCCCGCCTGAGCCGCGGCAGCACCACTTCTGGGGCTGCGCGGTGGCAAAGGCGGTGGTGGCGCAGATCAACGCGCACACCCCGGGGCCCCAGCCCATCAGCCAAGCCCAGCTATGGCTAGTGCAGGCGCCCTCGGGCGTCCAGCAGTGCGTGTGGGATGTGGTGGCGATGGCGGCGCTTGCCGCCATAGAACACGGCCGGGTGCGGCTGCGCGGGATGACGCGCGCTGCAGCGGCCCAGGGAGACCAAGCGGCGGCGGCGGCAGCAGCACCCACCGAGGCAGCGGCGGCGGCAGCAGCGGGGGCGGATGCTGACCCAGATGAGGTCCCGCCCACGCAGCTGACGCCGCCGCAGCCAGGCGTCAACCACACCGAGCTTGCGTGCGCTCGCGCAGTCGCAGACTTTTGGTCGCGGCTGCTGCAGTTCGCGCAACTCGGTGTGCCCCGAAAGGGCTGGGAAGGAGTTGACGCCACCCACCCGATCCTAGCGGTGGTGGACGGGATGCTGCTCTGCGCGCTACCGCAAGCTATGGAGCTGGAGCTGGAGGAGTGACCGGGATCAGCCCTATCGAGTAGAGTGATCACCATAGCAATGAGCCGCGGACATAGCGGCTGAATCTAGGGACCAGCAGGGTTGAGAAGGACTGGGAGGGTCAAGGGGAGTGTGCGCCAGGGTTTCGGGTCACGGGAGCTGAGGGTGGGTTGGGTGCCGGAGCACCCCGGGCGTTTTTCGGCCAAGACCGGCCTAGTAGTCAGACGCGTTTGTGGCTGCCCTTTGGCGTACTCTGCCCTGGCGTCGAATGCTGGTTAGGTAGCTGTCGAGGCTGTGAAAGGCTGCGGGGTCGCTGGACTCAGCCCCGTAGCCACCTGTCGCTGTGCTGTCGCGTGCGGTGTGACGTCTGTCCGGTGCGCGTGTTGCTGCGGTGTTGGCCCTTCAGCCTAGTGGTTGGTGAGCCCGCTGGGCCCTGCGTTGTTGTACCAGCAGTAACCCTTCTGAGGTTGCTGGCGTGGTCCAGGTTGGTTGGAGCGTCCCCCCGGTGGACTCCAGAGCTTGGTTGCGCTCTGGGCAGGGGTGACGCGTGATAGCGGCAGCGTGTGGCCAAAGTGCCTCGCTGTCGCTGGCTGTCCCGAGTACTCGATCACGAGACTCGTCAGGCCGCCTGTAAACCCGTTGCTACACACACACACACACACACACACACGCACGTACGCACACACACACACACGCACGTACGCACGCACATGTAGTTGCCCTCCTGCTCCTGGCACTCGTATCCGTTGCAGGCCAGCAGGCTGCGGCGCACGCAGTCGTTGTAGGCGGCCAGCACGTCCGTCGACAGGTCGCGGTTCACCGCAACCATGTCCGCATACCTGTGTCGGCGGGGGCAGGCGGTCGGCCGTTACGCGTGTGTGTGTGTGTAAGAGAGCACAAGGGAAAAGACGAGAAGGGGATGTGGTGTGTTGGTGTGTCACAGGTGGTGTTACCGGCACGCGTGGGATGTTGGGGGTGGGCAGCGGTCTTGCTTTGATGGGCAAGCGCGTGGCTCGTGTAAGGCGCGCGAATCCATGCACCCCAGCCGCTCAAGGGGATATGCTTTTGTCCCGGCCCGTCAACATTCATAGAGGCAAGCGCCCGGCGGCGGGCGAAAAACTAGCTGGCTGGTTTCCAGGGCGACCGGCATTGTTAAAGTCTCGGCCACTTGGGTCCGTGAATGCACTAGTCAGCACGGAACAGGGAAAACACATCGCACATCGCAGATCGCACTTCGCCCCGCCCCAGGTTGCAATGGTCGCTTTGGTTTCTGGAACGAACTACCCGCCCACCCCCCCACGACGTGACTACTACACTACACCAGTGTGCACCTGGCTACGCCCTCTCCTCCTACCCCTACAATGCGTGCACCCCACCCACTTGCCCTGCCACCCACCTCTCCAGGCTGCAGAACACCAGCGTCACCAGCGGGAACGCCACGCGCAGGCGGCTGCCGGGCCGCACCGCACCCAGCGGCGCCACGGGCGTGGCGGGCGCGTTGAAGTAGCCGGGCGTGAGCTGGTGCCGCCCGTCCAGCGGCTTGCCCAGGCGCGCGCGCTCCTCAAGGCCCGGCACCAGCACCTGCGCAGCAGAGGTCGGTTGGTTGGTTGGTTGTGAGGTTGGTTGGGTGCTTGGTTGGTTGTGAGGGTTGTTGGTTGGTTGGTTGGTTGGCGCTCTGTTTTGCATGAGTGTGTGTGTGTGTGGGGGGGGGGGGGGTGCGGATTGCGGGGCGGGCGCGCCTGGCGGCGTGAAGGAGGCGGCGGGGTGAAGCCGCCAGAGGTGCGAGAGGGGAACCAGAGAATGCCGCAAGCACTTGACAGGCGCGTGCGGCGCAGCGTCACGTGTGTGTTCGAAATCACAAGCGGGTGTCACGCGTGCGTGTGTGGTGTGTGTGTGTGTGTGTGTGCGCACCTGCGTGATGTTGACGTACTCGACGCTGCCGCCCGCATTGAGTTCAAACACGCCCATGTTCACCACACCTGTGTGCGGCAGTGGCGGCACTTCTTCGTTTGATGCTTTCGCACCGGGACCGCATTCCGGCCATCACCATGGACAGAAGCACCCTCCTGCGCCTTAGGGTCACAGGCTCTCACTTGCAAGGGCCTGACCCAGCCCATCCTGCAGGACGCGGCGCAGGGCAGCGCCGCCCCGTGCATCAACACCCTCGCCCTCGCCCTGACCCTGACCCTGACCCTGATCCTACCCTCGCCCTGACCCTGACCCTCACGCTCGCCCTGACCCTGACCCTCACGCTCGCCCTCGCCCTGACCCCCGCCCTCGAGGCCCTCGAGTCCCTCACCAATGGCGGGCGCGCTGCTGCCCCGCCGCGTGAGGGCCTCCCGCGCGATGGCGTTGAGGGCGGCGGTGGCGCGCGTGGCTGGCGGCGCCTGCGCCACCGGACCGCCGGGCACCTCCCGCAAGTGCCTGCGGCGGCGGATGTGGGAAGGGCCATGGGCAGCCAGTCAGTCAGTCAGTGCACAGGAGGGCGGTGAGTGGACCTTTGGGGGTGGGTGGGGTTCAGCGCTTAGCTGCGTGACTTGCAGGCTAGGCAAGCGTCAGCGTTACTACAGAGGAGGTCCGCGCTGCATGCATCAAGCCCCCTCCCGTGGCGCAAACGGGCACTTCTCACTCACCCGACGCGGCCCTCCCGCGGTGTGCCCGCCTGACCGCTGTCGTGGTCCGATGCCGAGTGCTGGCCCTCGCCGCCGCCGGCCCCGCCGCCGCCGCCGCCGCCACCGCCGGCCCCGCCGCCGCCGCCGCCGCCGCCACCCCCCGAGCCGCCGCTTTCGCGCCCCGTGCGCACCCGCGGCGGCGGCGGCTGCGCCGCCGCTGACGCGACGTCGCCGCCGCCGCCGCCAGCAGGCTCGGCAGCCTGTGGCTGCTGCCCCGGCAGCTGCGCCGCCGTCAGCAGCAGCAGCGCGCCACCCGACGGCCGGCCGCTGCCCCCGGTGACGGGTGCGGGCAGGAGCCGGCTGGAGCTGTTGGGGCCGGTGAGAGCGGCACCGGCAAGGCCGCCGATGGACAGGGAGTTGGAGGCCAGCCCGGCGGCGGCGCCACCGGCGGCCGCATCCTCGCTGGCAAGCTGTTCGGCTGAAGGCTGGTGTTGCACGTGCAGACGATGCAGCCCGCCGGCGGCGGCACCGGCGGCGGCGCCGGCGGCGGCGCCGGCTGTGGCGCCGCTGGCAGCGGCGCCGTCGGCGGTCACGAGCGGCGAGTCACCGCGGCCGCCGGCGACGCTGCCGGGCCTGCTGGCGCCGGCGCCGGCGGTGTTGCTGCGCCACCAGGGCCCGCGCGTGGACTGCAAGCGCGCACACACACACACACACACACACACACACACACACACACACACACACACACACACACACACACACACACACACAGCATTAATGGCGAGAGACCCAGACGGGCATCGTTGTCTTGAAAACGTTGCAGCCAAGCAGTTGGGCGTCCGCCAGACCGCGCCCGCATCCTGCCCATGCCAACGAAACCTAGCACCCCACCCCTCAACCACCACCGCAGCGCTTCCCCCCCGCAGCACGCACCTCCGAGCCGGCAGTGGCCTGCCGCAGCGGCCCGGCAGACGAGGAGCCGCCGCCACCGCCGCCGCCGCCGCGCGGACCGAACGTGCTCATCCGCTGTATCCCGCCGCCCACCGCCGCCCACAGCGCGTGCATGGGCAGCGGCCGCCCGCGCCACACTGGCGAGCGGCCTGACCGCAGCTCCGTCGCCGTCATAGAGGGCGCGCGGCTGAGCGGCGCCCGCCCGCCTCCGCCGCCGTCATCGTCGCCGCCGCCGCCGCTGAGCCCGGCCGCCGCCGTCGCGGCGTCGTCGCCGGCGAGCATGGAAGGCGTGGGCGGGTCCAGCGCGGCCTCGGGCAGCCGCGCCAGGTCTACGGACGCGCGGTTGCGGGGCTGGCGGCGCAGCTCGGTGCCACTGCCGCCGCCGCCGCCGCCGCCGCCGGGGTGGTGGCCGTGGCCGCCGCCGTGGCCGCCGCCGGCGCGGCCGTGCCGGTGATCCTTTGTGAGCACCTGTCGCGTGTGCATGTGTGTGCGGGGGGGGGGTGCGTGTGCGTGTGTTGTAGTTAACAAGTGAAGAACAAATGATGTCGGGTGTGTGGTGTGTGAGTGTGTGTGTGTGTGTGTGTAGCAACGGGTTTACAGGCGGCCTGACGAGTCTCGTGATCGAGTACTCGGGACAGCCAGCGACAGCGAGGCACTTTGGCCACACGCTGCCGCTATCACGCGTCACCCCTGCCCAGAGCGCAACCAAGCTCTGGAGTCCACCGGGGGGACGCTCCAACCAACCTGGACCACGCCAGCAACCTCAGAAGGGTTACTGCTGGTACAACAACGCAGGGCCCAGCGGGCTCACCAACCACTAGGCTGAAGGGCCAACACCGCAGCAACACGCGCACCGGACAGACGTCACACCGCACGCGACAGCACAGCGACAGGTGGCTACGGGGCTGAGTCCAGCGACCCCGCAGCCTTTCACAGCCTCGACAGCTACCTAACCAGCATTCGACGCCAGGGCAGAGTACGCCAAAGGGCAGCCACAAACGCGTCTGACTACTAGGCCGGTCTTGGCCGAAAAACGCCCGGGGTGCTCCGGCACCCAACCCACCCTCAGCTCCCGTGACCCGAAACCCTGGCGCACACTCCCCTTGACCCTCCCAGTCCTTCTCAACCCTGCTGGTCCCTAGATTCAGCCGCTATGTCCGCGGCTCATTGCTATGGTGATCACTCTACTCGATAGGGCTGATCCCGGTCACTCCTCCAGCTCCAGCTCCATAGCTTGCGGTAGCGCGCAGAGCAGCATCCCGTCCACCACCGCTAGGATCGGGTGGGTGGCGTCAACTCCTTCCCAGCCCTTTCGGGGCACACCGAGTTGCGCGAACTGCAGCAGCCGCGACCAAAAGTCTGCGACTGCGCGAGCGCACGCAAGCTCGGTGTGGTTGACGCCTGGCTGCGGCGGCGTCAGCTGCGTGGGCGGGACCTCATCTGGGTCAGCATCCGCCCCCGCTGCTGCCGCCGCCGCTGCCTCGGTGGGTGCTGCTGCCGCCGCCGCCGCTTGGTCTCCCTGGGCCGCTGCAGCGCGCGTCATCCCGCGCAGCCGCACCCGGCCGTGTTCTATGGCGGCAAGCGCCGCCATCGCCACCACATCCCACACGCACTGCTGGACGCCCGAGGGCGCCTGCACTAGCCATAGCTGGGCTTGGCTGATGGGCTGGGGCCCCGGGGTGTGCGCGTTGATCTGCGCCACCACCGCCTTTGCCACCGCGCAGCCCCAGAAGTGGTGCTGCCGCGGCTCAGGCGGGGTGGCGGCGGCTGGACCCGTTGTGGCGCTGCCATGGCCATACTGCCCACAGCCGCACGGCTCTCGTCGAGCCGTGGGCATGTGAGTGTTGCCCGGCAGCGGCACGGCGTCGATGGCCAGCCGCCACAAAGTCTCGAAATGGCGCCGCTCCCACCGGACGCGCTGCCACAGGCGCGCAAGGGTGCCCCGAAAGGCGCCGAGCGCCGCTGCCGCGTCTTCAGGCAGGTCCTCACGCCGCGCCTCTGAGCGGGGCGGCAGGCCAAGGGCCGCCCGCTCATAGTCCTCGTGGAGTCCGGCACGGCGTGTCGCGATACTGTCCAGCTGTAGGGCTGTGGCCATGCGGACGGACAGCTTCTCCAGGGGGATTTTGACGGACTCGGTGCCTGGTAGCACCCATCCCATGCGCGGCATGATGATGGTGCTGATGACGGAGGGGGTGGAGGGGGCGGGGGGCGGGGCGGGGCCGGGGCCCGCCAGCTGTGCGGCGTGGGCCCGTGCGGCGTTTAGCCACGCCGGTGGGATGTCATCAGCCAGGCCCTGGAGGGCGGCTAGCGTGGGGCCACGGCGACGCTGGCGTGCGTCTGTTGGGGCCAGGTGGGCTCTCAGCCACCCGTCCCAGTCGATAACGGCGGCCGTGTCGAGCGGGCGCGCGTCGTATGCTCGCACCAGGTCGCCAATGGTGAGCAGCTGCGCACAGGCACGTAGTGCCCTGTGGCGGTAGTCAAGGCCGCGGCCCTGCGTGCACTGCGCGGCGCCAGCAAGTGCAGCTTCTGGCGCCGGCTCCTCCTCTGCCTCCAGGTCTGGGTCTGCCTCGCCACCCTCCGCCAGGGGCGGCGGGGAGAGGAGCGGGTTGCCCCACAGGGGCGCCGTATAGCACCAGGCCCCTGGCTCTGGTGCGGGTTCCAGCGCCTGCACCGGCGGCAGCCAGCCTAGCGCCGTCGCCGTGCGCTCGGCGTCCTCAGGGAGGGGCAGGCTGGGGACAACGTCGCCCGCGCCCGTCGCTGCTGGCACTGCCGTCAGAGCGCTGCTAGGCCGCATGGAGGGGTGGTGATGGTGGAGGAATGTGGCGTACGCGACACACCAGGGCTGCGGCAGCGTGGTGGCGGGGGTGGCATCGTGGGCGGCTAGGCGGGCGGCCCACGTGGCGTGCCGGCCGCGCACGTGCTGTATGAGGGGCAGGGCTCCGAAGCCGCCGGCGGTGGGGTGTCCGTACAGCAGCTCGGTTGGGATTCCCGTCAGGCGCTGCTCCGCGGCCTCCGGGGCTAGGCGCCGGTCCACCACGCGTGCGACGAGCCGCTCCAGTTCCCGAGCCACGCCGTCAGGCATGCCGCTGTGTTCCATGTGCCAGGTGACCATAGAGGTGCAGTAGGCGGACGCGTTGCTCGCACGGCCGAAGGCCGAGAGCCCCAGGTGGGCGACGCGCCGCAGGCGCCGCTTGGCTTCCCGCAGGCGGGCGGTCCAGTCCAGCTGCAGGCGGGCAGGGTCGTTGCTGAACGGCACGCTGAGCGCGGTGGCAGTCGCCACCACCTTCAGCCCGCAGATGCGGTCCTGTGCGGCTGCATCTGGCACAGTGGCGCCAGGGGCTGGCGTGGGGCCGGGTCCAGGCGCGGCACCGGGGTGGGCGGCGGCTGGGGTGGGCGCGGCGTGTATGGTGGCGGCCGCCGGGGCCGTGGGTGCGGGGGCCGTACCGGGGGCGGGGGGGGCCGGCAGCTGCAGCTGGTGCTGCGGCCGTGGCGGCGCCCTCAGCAGTAGCGCCGTCCGCGGCTGCGGCGCCCAGCCCGGCTGCGGCCGGTAGGCAGCCGACCCGCAGCAGCTCCACCTTGGTGAGGTTGAGGCGCTGCCCTGATGCGCGGCTGAAGGTGTCCATGGCCGCCAGGAAGTTGGGCACGGCCGCGTCGCTCTCCAGGAGCACTTTCGTGTCGTCAGCAAACTGCGCTGCCGTGGTCAGTTCGGTGTTGTCGGGGTGCAGGCGGATGCCCACCTGCTGGCGCTGCAACCAGCATAGTAGCGCCTGAGCTACGAAGAGGTACAGCAGCGGTGCCAGCGGGCAGCCCTGCCGCACCCCCGCCACCATAGTGACTGGCGCTGACCAGTGGCCGTTGACGACAGCTTGCGCCGTGGTGTGCTGTAGGAGGGTGCTGATCCACCCGCGCAGCTGCGGCCCGGCCCCCATTGCCTCCATGGCGGATAGGAGGAAGTTGCGGTCAATCGTGTCATACGCCTTGGCGAAATCCAGGAAGGCGATGATGGCCGAGCGCTGCTGCTGCTTCAGCAGGTGCGGCAGCAGCCGCAGTAGCTGGATGTTGGCGCCAATGAGGCGTCCGGGTAGGAAGGCGGTCTGCTCCAGCGATATCACCTTTCCCAGCGCGGGCGCCAGCCGGTTGGCCAGCACCTTCGCCAGGATGCGGTAGGCGGTGCCGAGTAGGGTGATGGGGCGGTAGTTGCCCGGCTCCGTGACGTCGCCCTTCTTGTACAGCACGGAGATGGCCCCATGCAGAAAGCCTACGGGCGCCTGGCCCGTTTTGCCGACTGCACTGAAGAGGGTGGCGAGGACTGGGCTGAGGGGGCCCCGAAAGGCCTTGTACAGGTCGATGGGCAGGCCATCCTTGCCGGGCGCCTTGCCCGGCTCCATCCTGCCCAGCGCCGACCGCACCTCGCCCGCCGAGACCTCCACGGCGCCCACCGACGTGTCTGCGTCCGCGGGTAGGCTGATGCCTGACTCTCGCAGGGCTGCGAGCACGGTCTCCTGTGCCTCCGCTGTGGTGTCGGGGGCGCGGCTGATGTCCCGCCAGAAGTTGGCGACAACCTGAGGTACCTTGTGCGGGTTGCTGACGAGCGCGCCAGAGGCGGGGTCTTTCAGCGCAACAGGGGCGCGGCCGTGCGATTCCGTGAGGGATTGCAGGAGGGCGGTGAGCCCGCGGCTGGGCCGCTCCCCGTCCTGCAGCTGCTGCAGGCGCCGCTCATGCACCTCATCCCTGGCGTCGGCCCGGAGGGCTTGGGCCAGGTCGGCCATGGCGGTGGCGAGGGCTGCTAGGGCGTCGGGGCTCGTCGGCTGCGCTGTAACTGCCGCCTCCGCCTGCTCCGCCACGGCCTGCTGCTGTACGGTGCGGGCGCCGGGGCTCAGGCGCCGCGCCCGAGCCGTCCGGTTCAGGGCGTGGCAATAGGTAGTCCACCGCTGCTGGAAGCCCGGCCACCACGCCAGGATGGAGTCTGGGGGGTCCTCCGGCTGCGGGGCTGACTCGCATTCCCCTGTGACCCATTCCCGCATCTGCGCCTTCAGGTCCCGGTGTTTCAGGAAGTGCAGACGCACTCTGCGCAGGCCGCGCCCTGTCTTCTCCGCTTGCTTCGCGACTAGCTCAGCGAAGAAGATCTGATGGTCGCTGGGTGCGAGGCGGGAGATGGCAGCCGACACCACATAGTTGGCTGCTGCGGGGCTGATGTAGATGCGGTCAAGGCGGGAGCGCCCAGGCTGTGGGGCTTTGTAGCAGAACGTGAACGCCTGCTTGGTGGGGTGGCAGTGTCGGAAGGAGTCCACCAGGCCGCCTACCGCTGTTCGGAAGAGCTGTGTGATGGCGGCGTCAGCCGGTCGCGTGCCGGTGGCGTCTAGGGCGGGCTCCTCCACGAAGTTAAAGTCCCCAGCTAGCACCAGCGTGTCGCCAGCAGCCTCGGCTGCGGCGGCCGCTGGCGCAAGGCACAGGTCGAAGAGGGCGGCACGCGTGGCGGCCGCGTGGTCACTGCTGGCCGTGGGGAGGTACACATTGCACACGCGCAGCGTGTGTCCACCCCACTGCAGCGTACAGCAGGTGCTGCGTCCTGGCGGCGCCGCTGGCACCACCGGGAGCGCCTTGGGGGCGGCGGCTCGGCACAGGTCGCTGCGGACGAGGGTCACGACGCCCGCGGTGTGCGCGGAGTGAGACCACGAGTACGCTGCGACCTCCCACTGAGGGATATGGCGGTATTGGGCGGATGCGTGCAGCTCCCGCAGTAGGGCCGTGTGGTCATCCTCACATGTGTGGTGTGTCTCCTGCACGCACACGATGTCTAGCCCCATCGCACTCCAATGCTGCACTGCTGCTGCGAGTCTGGCCTGCGCCCTTGGCTTCTCCAGGCGCAGTCCCCCCATATTGTGCGTGCCGATCCGCAAGGGCCGGCTCGCGAGCCGCGGACGGGCGGCTGCGGCCGGCGGGGCGCCGGCCGCTGCCAGCTGCCCGCCCACAGCGTCAGTGTGTGTGTGTGTGTGTGTGTGTGTGTGTGTCATTGCGGGCATTGGGTGGTGGTGGTGGTGGCGGTGGTGGCGGAAGCAGCAGGAGACGAGACGAGAGGTGGTTTGTGTACGTGCCCAAGCGTGACGGTTGGGACAAGGCCGTTTGGACATGTCCAATCATTCGGCTGCGCATTCGCACCCCGCACCCCACAACCCGGACCCACACCCCTCACCCCACAACCCGGACCCACACCCCGCACCCGCACCTGCACCGTCCGAATGCCCAGGTCGTTGAGGGTGTTGTGGATTGCGTTGAAGGTGCTGGCGTCCAGCAGCAGCTGTGTGTTTGTGTGTGTGTGGGGGGGGGGGGGCGCCGCAGGAGGACACAGGAGGCAACAGAGGCGGCAGCGTTTGGTTGACAGGGGGCTGACCCGGGGCCCACGATGAGCAAGCACCACGGGTAGGCCCACGGCGTTCCGGTGCGGGGGCCGCCGCCGCGCACACGCCAGCACGGCAAGAGCACGCACAAACAACTTCGACGCCCGCACCCGACAACCCGCACACACACCCCACAACCCGTACACACACCCCAACACACCGTACCCACCCCCCATCACCCACACGGCCACAACACCCTCCCCCTCCCCCTCCCCTCCCCTCACCCACCTCCTCCCCCTCCCCCTCCCCCTCCTGCCCCCCACCTGGCCGCCGTGCGGCAGGTCCGCCACGGCCTGCACGCGGCGGTACACCTCGCCGCCGTACTCCATGCGCTGCGTGATGGCGTGGCTGGTGATGGCGTCCGTGACGCCCGTGGCCACTGCAGGGCGGGGGAGGGGGAGGGGTTGTGGTTACCAGCCCAAACTGGGGTGCCATGCATGTTTAGTTACTGACGAGGTAGACGTAGAACCGTATGGTGCAACACCCCGAGGGGGGAGGCGGGAGTTATTAAAGGTAAACAGCCCCGGTGAGAAACAAACTGCGACGAACATGACCGCGGGCAGGGCGGGGGCGGGAGGCTGGATTTGGAGAGATGAGGAGGTGGGGGAGGAGGGGGTTTGCTCTAGGGCCTAGAGGCCTGCTGCGAAGGGCGGGTTCGGTGCCTCAACGCCTGCCGGGGCCAGCGTCTTACATCCACTGCCGCCGCAGGCCCCGATTCCAGTTCCAACGCACCACATGGCTCCCCGGCACCGCACGCCACACACCCCGCCTCACCTCCCATGCGCACTCTCAGCCCCCGAAACAGCACGTTGAGCCGCGTGTAACGAGTCCAGTCCGCAAACTCGGTGGCAGCTGGCAACCTGCGGTGGGCGAGGGCACGCTTACGCACGGCGACGCAAAAGCGCACCGCCCGTTCGCAAAGCAATTTTGAGGTGCAAGAAACTGCCCCTGCCGTTTTGACTCCACTCACGTCCCGTCGTGGTGTTTGACGTCGCTCGCGAACTTGAGCTGCCGGCTGTGTTCCGCGGAGCCGCCGTGGCCGCCGCCGCCGCCGCCGCCGCCACCCGCCGCCTCCGCATCAGCGACCCCGCCCGACGCGGGCACGACGCCGCCAATACCCGCCGCCGCCGAGCCCAACCCGCCGCCGCCGCCGCCGCCGCCCGCCATCGGCTCATCGCCGTTCACCGACAGCCGCGGCGGTGTGATTTGCACGCTGCTGTACCCCGAGTGGCCGCCGCCCTCCAACACCACACCGGCCGGCACGGTGCCGGCGCCGCCGCCGCCGCGGCCTCCGCCGCCGCCTGCGGCAGCTGCGCCGCCGCCGCCGCCGCCGCCGCCGCCGCCGCCGCCGGCCGCCGGCAGCTTTGTCAGCGCGGCGGAGTGGCTTTGCGAGGAGGGCGTGAGGGACTCCAGCGTCTCTATGCAGGCCTTGTGGTGGCGAAACAGTTCGCGGTCCCAGTCAGCGTCTGCGTGCCACCGAATACACACACACACACACACATGTCTCCCTTGTAATCTCTAACACACACACACATGCATACACGCCGAGCACGGTTTTCGGGAAGCCC